>JAODUH010005584.1:0-10051 GCA_027564835.1 Typhlichthys subterraneus | reverse complement strand
ACTGTGCACAGGTGTTAGTAAACAGGTGAACGTGATCTAGGTTGATTGTGGAATGTCGATGACGTGGAAGGCGGGTCTGGGGAGAGAGAGTCACTAGAGCGGTGAACGGTCGCTGTCGGTGGTGGCGCGCGCTCCCGTGGTCGTGCGCGGGACGCAGACCTTACACAGTGTGTATTGAATATTATGGAACGACACATCTTCTTCCTTCTATAAGAATGCCTGATATTAAGTCACTTTTGTCAGATTATATACAATACTGTATCTAAAATGAAAATGATATACTGTATGTATGTTATGAATATTTTTCCTGTACTGTATAAAAGGGTATAATTCAGAATAGTGTACATAATTTGGGTGTCAATCTGTATAATTTCCACACAGGAAACGAGACACTTCAACAACACCAAAAGCACTTAAATATTCCACTGTGTACCCAAATCATTCATAACATCACAGCGGTATGACAAATGCCAGCCATTTGTTACAATTTCTAAGTGAATAATCGTTAATTCTATTCCTTATTACTAAGGTGGTTTACCTCTGAAAAAGAAAATCAGCTTCACGGAATAACAGTTTCCAACATCAAGGGCAATTAGAAATTGGAAAAATAACAGATGTCAAAAAATCTGATATATTCTTTTGAGAATCTTTTGTATTTCAGCAACTACAGTAATCATGCTTATATTAGGCCTATACTGTACATAATTAGATTTAGTTGCAAATTACACTTCCTTCAAATTCTTGACAGGGGCTGTGTAATTGCATTGCGTACACACTCAGTGAATGAATTCCACATGAAAAAAAAACATTTGCAGTATATGTACAGTGCACTGAACCATTTACAGTATATGCAGTATATACAGTACGTACAGGACAGTGAACCACCCAACTCCGCGCTGCAGAACACATTCATACTGACGCAGTTCTTAACAGTGTCATAGTGGATTAAAACAATCAAAATGGCTTTGCAAATGCTAAATATTAAAGTAGTATTCCTCGAAAGTATCTGGGAAATGCAGATATACAATATTGTTTGGCCTCTTACTGCCCTGCGCTGGGCTTAACTATCTCTGCATCATGAGTCATATGGATTGGATGTGTGTGTGTGTGTGTATGTGTGTGTGTTTTGGTTAATAAAAACATTCATCCAACTTGTATGTAATTGTCTCTGTTGTTTGTGCTTTCATGCGCGCCCTTCAATCATGTGTACAGTACATGTTTGATCATGTGGTGTGTGTGTGTGTGTGCGTGTGTGCGTATAAACTGCATAAGCTGTTCACACTAGACCTTTGCCCCCCCTCCAAACCACTATGCTGTGGTTTGGGAATTGCAAGTTATTTGTATGAAAACTATTAAACTCACATTTCCTCTGGGAATGCTAAAAGCCCGGAAGCACAATGGTGTACTTTCAAATGTATAGTATTGTTATATTATAGTATATAGTGTAGCATACAGTAGTATAGTATACTAGTACAAGACAGTATGGTGTAGTTTCAGCTAATCCCCTTTATGTTATACTGTGAGACTCTAAACAGGAAGGCGCTACATGGCTACTGTTCATAGGTAAGGCTTTCATTTGGTCATTAGTCTCCATCAGTGGCTGTCTGTTGGTATAAGCATTTTTCAGAGGGCTATCTTTCTCTTTCTGGTTTGATGACGGAGAGGCAATTTCAGTTTTACGATGGCCCGGCTATAATGATGGGACAGAAGCAGTGCTAGAGTGCTAGAGCGAACGAGAGACAATGTGCCTGTATGCAAAATAATACACCCTCGCTATTATATGTGCTTGTGTGTGTGTGTGTGTGTGTGCCTGCATGTGTACATGGGGAGATACAGTAGGGTCCAACTCTACCTGCTGTCCACAACACAGAATAGGCTGTTAATGGAGAATAATGGGGAAGTGTGTTTGTAGCAGATGTGCCCTCTGGAACTCTGCTTCCCTGAGACTAGTAAACCGACCCCAGCGAGACATCAGCAGTCACACAACCTCCCCAGCTCCGATTAAGCTCTGTGTGTGTGTGTGTGTGTGTGTGTGTGTGTGTGTGTGTGTGTGCGTATACCCTGGAAGTAAGGGGCAAGCTTGTGCTGTTTGCGACACCTGGGGTGAAGCGAGAAGTCAGACTCTACGACAAAAGCCTGTGCCGTTGTGTTAGAGGCCCATGTCTCTCAGTGGAGTGTGAAATGATTTGAGCTCTCTGCTCATTACGGGATTTTAAAATGCATTATAGTTAGGGCTTTTATGGTGTGGCGTGGCATTAATTAAATTTGCCCCCCCATTCACACGCTCTCACCATCGCGTGCTGTTTGGAACCGTAGCTGCTGAGCCATGCTCTGCGGCCTAATCTCTAAAGGATATAAAGTACCCTGCCCGCCTCAATCCGTCTCCGTCTGTCTGCATCCTCTAGTGACCTCCATCCTTCTCTCAGTCCTCCATCTATCTCCTCGTCTCCTTCTGAGCTGGTGATTGATGGAGGCTGTCCTGAGAGACCTTTCTAGATCTCCACATAGACACGCACACACAGGCCTGGGACCCTATTGGGGACATGGGCAAAGGCAGCACTGGGTTCTCGGCTCGCAGGTTTAATGGAAATACACGCCACGGTGTCTGGGTGAGACAGTGCTAATCTATCACTGAGCCTGTGTGTGTGTGTGTTTATTTACCTCACCGCACGGGGAGGAATGTTTAGAAGGACCTGATCACCCACACATGCCCACCCGTACTGCTGGAGCGGGACAATAACGCATTCCGCATTGTAAGTGTGTGACTGGCGAGTGAGTCTATTCGTATGCGAGAGTGGCTGTGGCCTCTAGCGCTGCCTTTCATCCTGCAGCGAGGAAGCCGCACGCACTCATGCACGCTCAGCCACAAAACCCAAACGCTATAGGATGTAATTCAGTCTACGCCTGGGCCTCTGACTTCACACAGACAACCGGCTCAGAGCAGGAGGAGACAGAGAACCTCCCGAGAGGTCAGGTGTAATATCGGAGGAGAGGGTGGGGGTGTGTGTGTGTGTGTGTGTGTGTGTGTGTGTGTGTGGGGTGTTTCGCGTGGGATCTGAGCTGTGGCACCGAGTTAATGGGCGAAGGAGGAACAGAAGGAGAATCAAATCCTCGTTTAGACACTTCTAATCTTCGGTGGAAGTACCGCGTATAGACTTCTCCCTCCGCACGTCCGGATCAGCATTATTTGGCGAGCCGGCGAGATCAAGCGAGATCAACGCTTATCACTCGCACGCGCGCGCACACGCACACACACACACACATACGGTGTGGTGTTAACTCGTAACTCCATGTATCACAATATCTGGAAACTATGGGGAACGAGGGAATCTACGATCTCCCACTTCAACCTTATAAAAAATCCATTGATGATGAAATGATTTGGAATTTGAGCTTCTGCTTTGGGCAGATATAAAACATACAGTATAGGCCAGGTAATCTATTGTTCAGTCTAGTATAGCATATTGGATGTGAGAAGCAATGGTAAAAAAAGAGACCCACATTGTTGACATCCTATAAGCTAATAGCATAAGGCTGGCAACAACAACAACAACATTCAAAGTAGAAGCTATCCCTTTGGCTTCAGGTGAGGGGTTTTTCATCCCTCAAGTTGACTGACATCAAATTGTCCATGTCACAGGGAAGGCGGTCTGCTCTCAATTTTCTCTGCATTGAAAATGAAGAGAGCGGTTATTGGACACAGTCACTGATCAGTCGATTTGCTGAGGCCAAAGCATGTACAGTCGTTTTAGTAAGCTCTTATGTAATAACACAAGCTTGCACTCACACAAATATGCGCACATGCACACACACACGCACACACACGCACACGCACACACACACACACAAACACACAAACCAGCTGTGGCATCAGAGCATGTTTGGGGTGGGTCAGTATAAACAGAAACAATTAAACACTGTAACAAACATTTTGGGCAGTTAACAGTTGCTGGCGGTGGTACATATGGAACTATATAGCATTTAATTTATATGCATTTATACATAAATGCATGCTGACATGCATACATGGCATACATATTTGCATGCCAGTAGTACAGAGAGTATCAAGTTTCCAGTGAATCTCTATTTCTCATATCAAGTTCTATTCTTTAAAGGCTACTATGGCGACATATAGGATATTGAATTCAGCCAGTCAGCCAGTGTCTGCCAATAAACTGCCATTACCAAATAGCATACACGTTTGATCATAACTAACTAATTATAGACTGATGATATGTTTCGTATAAAATAATATAATTAATCTGGCAACACCTGAGAGGCATACATGTGAGTTGGAGGGGTGGGCAATGCCTGGCTAAATTACCCCCCCCCCAACACTAGGCCAGACACAATGGCCCTCATTTATCAATCTAACGTAGAAACCAATGCAGATCTGAGCACAAGAAATGGATTTAGAGGCCTTGCCCCTAGAGATTACGATAGGGTGATTTATAATACGTTGGAGAGAGTCACTTTGCTGACCAGCTCGAAGAAGAGGGCAGAGGAGAAACAAAGATGCACGCACCATCTGTGTCCTAGCTGGTTAACGGTAGCCTAAAAATAATATCCTATCTTATATATAGCCTATTTAAATAGCATATTAGATGGTTGGGGAGTTCATTTATTTGTCTATTTTAATGACGTCTTTAAAAAATAAAGAGAACCTGGAAATTGTATTGCATAAATACAATGATTAAAGTACATTCATTGTCTGCATCCCGTAGGCTATTGCATATCTACCTGCCGACATAATTATTAAATATTTACATTTTAGAAGCAATGAATGAGGTTGTTACTCCTTGTAGCAGAGCCCCAAGTTGACTAGGGCTCTCTGGCCATATAGTCTAGATTCTGTCTGCAGCGAATGATAAAATAACACCACATTAACCTGCACCACACATTTCCTTGTCTTCTTCACATTGGGCAGAATCCCGCAGACCAAAATGATGTCTGGCATGCACAGTTGTACATACGATACCTTTCCTTCCACTGATACTAGACTGGCTTTACAAAAGAGAATATTGTAAGCTGACCTTAGAACTAGTGTGCACGAGTTGAAACTTGACGTCAGATTTTTAGCGTTTACCACCAACACCGCTCACGTCCAAATTAGTGCCGATGTTTGAGTGGAAATAATAAGGGTACGCACAGGTTTCTGTCATACGTGTGTTTCATGAATGAGGTCCACTCCCTTTCAAATGTCCACAACATTCTCCTATTGATTATAGTAGGTGTTCCTTTTGATTGTGAAAAGATGTTTTGCTGTTAGGCTATCCTCTATTATAACATAATATAATAAGTGTTCCTTTAGATTTTTAACTGATAGCATGGCTTATCTGCCAGCTAAATGGCAGGAAAATGGACTGCATTTATATAGCGCTTTTATCCAAAGCGCTATACAGCATTTTGCCTCACCCATTCATACACCGATGGTGATTGCTGCCATGCAATCATAAAATTATAATGTAATAATAATAATAATAATGTTGAGGTTGAGGTATTGTATTCTGGCGGCTCCGCCCCCTTCAGTTTGACCTTCTCACTCCCCCTTGTCTGTTGGTTATTGTTGCTGTACTGGTGAGTGTTGTTTGTGTGTTTAAATACATTTATACTACCTACTCCTGCGCCTGGTTTCTCCTGCCTCACCCTTTGTTCGTGACAATAATCTTATATTTATATTGAAAATGTTGATGATTCACTCTTCAGCATTCAACATGGTGAATATATAATGAACTAGCAATCAAATCAAATATTAAGATGCATTCTGAGACTAATTTCTGCCTCTGAATGCATCATCATGTGTGGTGTAACAGACCCCTATCAGTAACATATACAATGAATCTAAAAATCGGCGAGTGTATACAACAAACATTAATTCTGTATATGGCACATGCACACAGAGATATCTGGAAAAATCATATCCCCGTATACATGATAAATACCAATATCTGGGTACTGATTACTTACTGCATTGTATTTGCACAGGCAACTGGTGTTTACAAAACAAACTGACATTTCAATAGCTGTTACTGTTCTGTACATTAGACTAATTTGACTGGCTATTGAAGATGAGGCCACTTTAGTTTATAGTGGGCTTAGCCCTCTTAAATGCCAATATTACAATGTGTTGATAGACAAAACTCTGTTTCGTACACTGCTTACATTGCATTGCTACAATTGATTGCGTTCCTGTTACATCACCTGGCTGAGTCAGCAGCTGTCGAAAACTAAGTTACATGCTACAGTATCCAGGTTTCAGTCTTAGTACTGCAGGTAGCAAGTTTGTCAAAACTTGGATAAGGGCTTTTACAGGATACATACTGTATTCTTCCAAAGCCCCCTTCATAGCCATGATACTCATTCATGTAACCACATACTGTACTGACACAATTAATAACTGAAATGACCCCCATTCAATTGAACCTGACCTGTCTGGTCAGCAAAGCCACAAGTAATTATGAGTCAGTCAATAACTTGGGAAAGATTATGCATGGGGAAATAGGCTAGCAATCTTTGGCAAGTATAAAAATGTTCACTTAGATGAGATGTAGGATGAATGTATGCTGGATGTCTAAAGCTATAGCTCTAATTTTTGCATACTTTCCAAGTGTGTTAGAAGAATATGTGTTATGAGGATCCCGGTAAACCTGGTTGTCACTACATCCTTTAGTTTAATGCACTGAGCGCGTTAGTGTGTGTTTCCGCTGCAAAGCCGGCAATACTAATGACGGAGCTTTTTTAACCCATTGTTCTGAGCACATCATAAGGCTGCAGAGACCATATGGTCTGATTAGGCCACAGCATTAAGCTGCTATACTGTCCAAGGAAAGTGAAAAACTGAACCCTGCGCTGTTGGCTTATAGCACAGAATGGGCACAAACTGGCAATGCAGCACAATTACACCGCGAAGCGCTCACACAAGCCTTATCTCTCACACACACACACGCGCGCACACACACACACACACACATACACACCGATAAAGATACTTACGGGCCGGCTTGCAATGCATAAACACAAAGTGGGGGTATCACAGAAGGGTCCAGCCACACAGAGAGGCAGATCATAACAAAAGCAAAGAGAATGTGCTAGACATCAGTGAAACAACAAAGGAATGCAAAGCAGGAGAAGTAATGGCCTTTCGCACACACATCCTTTGTGGTTTCAACCCTGTATAAGCCCTGCGTTTGTGTGTCTGCCTATGTGTATGCTGGTCTATCTGCTTAACGACCCTTTTCTCTCTGCTTTCACGTGCACGCACACACGCACGCACAATTCACAAACATATTATGGTATGTATTATTTACTAACGGGCCTTGAACTTTACGCTAATTTCAGCCTGGAGAGGTGGTATATTTCTGTCACCTGCTCCTGTAACGAGTCATTATCTCTCTGTCTTCTAGAATTGATTAGCTAAATGTGATGGCCATCTTCTTCAAAACCTTTTCATTACCGGAGCTTCGATTCCCTTTTCCTTAGCGTTATCTTGTCTCATTTCATGTTTTATTTTTTTGTTTTTTGTTTTGTTTTTGAACATCAGTCAGACTGGAATCAGCAAATGTCTATCTCTTCATACTTGAACCCGGTAATATTGCAGTCATTTTTATCCCTACAACAAAAGCAACATTGTCAGAGTGCAAATTGCTGTTGCTCAATTACTGCAATTTCTGTTCTTTTCTCTAAAGCAAAGTCAATGCCGTGTCAAAACATCTCACTAGGCAACTTGGTCAACCATGTGATCTTTTCTCCTGTGGTATAAATCTCTTTGTTCACACTTCACCCGGCAAAACTTTCGGAACTGCCTTGCGTTTCAGTATCTGTGCCTTCTCGAGCCACACCAGAGCCAAGCTGCAACCATTGTTATGCTCAGTTAATTGGACCTCTGGGCACAAAACGGTTGAAAATCTCAAGACCAAATAGATAAATAAACACAAGGCATTGAATTCCCACCACATATCCTAGTGCCAACTCCAATTTTCCTTGCTCAGTCTAGCCTATAGGCGGGCCTGTCTATGGGGCTGATTCATTAGAGCGCTTTAGGACAGTTCTATCAGCACTTTGACTCAATCACACCTTTCCTAGAGTTTGTAAACTATCAGCAACAGTCTGCCGCTGTCTATGCCAAAACATGTAAATTGTTGTTTAAAGTGATGTTTTGTGACTTGGAGCAAAACAGCTCCTGGCTAATCAATAGTGCAAAATCAATTCAGCACTCTAGGGAAATGCCAGAGAGATTCTGTGGAGTGTGGAAAGGTGACAGCGGACCAAACGTTTTGGACAGGCAGGTGTAAGGGAGGCCTTGGTTATTGTGCTGATTCTGAGCTATTCTACATTTAAACACACATACACAAATGCAGAGCATTAAATCAATGTTGAAAGAACCCCAAGAATCAAACAATTTGGTGTCAGTGCGTCACGAATGAGAATTAATTTCTTCAAAACCCCCTCGGTCGGTGATGTTTCTTTTACAAGTTGTCCTCATTTATCACACAAGTGGACGGTCGCAGGTTGCACAGAAACATTGAGACTCTGTGCCTTTTGTGGGCACAGAGAAATGTAACTGACAAGAGAGTGGTTCCCTGGTATGACTGGACCTGACAGTGTCCTGGGTAATGGACATCAATAATTCAGGTCTTCTGTTTGATAGAAACTCCCAAGCCTCATGTCGCTTTTAATTGTTTTAAACCATGTGGGCCAGACTTCTCTACTGCGAATACAAATATTCATCACACACAAAGTGACACCACAGTGTTTGGTGTTGATGCCCAATACTCAAGACGCAGTACGTTTAATCACCACCAGGGCACAGAAGATTAATGAATGTAAGTCAATAAAAAATAACCTCGCTCTAGAAATATATAGGGCTCTAGTTTCCGAAAGGTGCAACGCTGATGGTCGTGTCAATTTCATGGTGCTCAAGGTTGTATTTCTATCACCTGGGCACATTTGCTAATTTCCCGGCTTTCCGAAACGGGTGTGAGGGTATAGTAGAATGTGTATAAATCAAATTCAGGTTCACAGTGCTAATTTGATATTAAATAATCTCTGATATTGCAATAGCATAGTGCATTACATGCATTGTTTTTCCAAGCTTCAGGCAAAGGCAAATTAAGCAGTCTTATCCACAATAACACACACCACTTTTGTGTACATTATGTTATGTTAGCCTATTTCTTGAATAATTTCATTAACTTAACGAGTACAATCCTTAACCTTGGTGGTTAGAGGTGACATATTGGCGAGTTTCCTGCTGCAAGAAGCTTTTCTGTCAAGCCGGTCTAGACTTTCACCGCTCATTACGAAATTGACTTGACTGAAAGCACGCTGCTTTAAAAATAATGAGAGGAAGAAGAGAATTGATTAGCTTAATTGAAGATAGCTCCCACAACCACTGATCATTTATTCATTCAATTATAACCCCTTTATAACTGTGCTGCTAGATTACCAACACTGCCCACTGCCACATCCGAAATTAGCAAAAAGGTATTTTGCCACACCTTAGATCGATTTGCATTGCACCTCCGCTTGTGTCATGACTAAGAAACTCTTACCCGCAGTCATTAAAATATAATAAGAATCTACAATTTCAATAGCTAATTTCCCTTCTTTAAATCTAATGGCAGTAAAAGCATTGATCTTTGTGAAGTTTCTGTCCATTAGTCACATTGAATGAATACACATGCTATGTATTTGGGATAGGTTGTACAGTATAACTCAAAAAGCTCATTATAAGAAACACAAAATCTACAGTATATCTAATATTTCTCTGACTTGTCACCTGTGTAGATTAATCTGGGTACAGGGCCGGAGTGGGGCCACTTTTCAGCCCGGGAGTTTCAGGCCCAAGACCGGCCCACTGTTTCCATTGTGGTGGAAATTGGATAAATAAAGTAACAGTTCAGCCTGTAGTTATTAATACCATGGGTCAACAAATACTGTAATGTAAACGTTAAATAACAATTCACTTAAACTGCGAAGTTAACAAAAAATATTCCACTATTCCACAAGGATATGTTGCGAAATTTACAAAAGCAGAGAGAAATAGAGCATT
>JAODUH010005583.1:0-10051 GCA_027564835.1 Typhlichthys subterraneus | reverse complement strand
GCTTTTTCTGCTTTATTTAACATACTTCGTTTCGAAAGGGTTACTGAATTCGGCAGGACACAGAATTAGGCGTAACACCGGTACGTATAAATTATTTATAAAACACATCATACTTTAAGGAACGGCCCGTACCCCTCCCACATTAGAGAACATGCCTTTTCCACATGCGCTGTTGCTGCTGCGACTCCCCCAGCAGCCCGCCCAACCACAAGATATTGCTCCACCTTTAACAGCTGCTACGTCACTTTCCTGCGACATTCAACATTCACGAGCCAAAATGGCGGAGAAGAGGAACGAGCGAACGGAAGCGGTTGATGTCGGCTAGCAAGCTAATGTGATTATTATTTAATAGATAATATTGTGTCGTCCAAAATATCCCCCCTTCAGACGGGCTTGTCGCACAGTATTACATGTGTAAGTAACGTGAAGCGAATTGGATGCTCAGTATTAACACGCTGCTATAGGTGTACCGTATTTTGGAGTTTGGTATCTGACAAATCTCAGAACATATTCTTACGAACCCTACGTTAAACATGTTGGTGTTGTTAAAGTAACATTCTGCAGTCAGCCGCCGTCCCGATGGTCCTCGCCTTGTTTAGCCATGTGACTAGACGACAGCGTTCCTCTGGAACGGCACCGCGGTGTAAATAACATTTAAAGAAACAGACTGGCGTTTATCAGCGGGTCCCTACGGGGAGGTTAGCTGTTGGAGTTATTGCCCTCAGAAATCATAAAGCCAATCATAAATGGCGTGACTTTGTGCCAAGAGTTCCTGTGTATGTTACTAGTGTACTCTAGTCTGCATGTCTACTTGTTTTTGTAACTTGCATAGCCTACAAAGAAATCACTTGAGAAACTATTATCTTTACAGGAGTACAGTGAGTATATTACGGGAGCAGGTCGAGGTTATGCATTTGGTAGAAGGATGCTTCAGGTAGGCCAGACAATGGCTTGACTGTGTGTGTGTGTGTGTGCTTCCTAGGTGTCATGGCAGAGTGTGCATGGAAGAGGCACATTGCAGATCATCTGAAGAGAAGAGACAGAGTGCAGAGACAAGCTTTTGAGGAGATCATCCAACAGTGTGAGTAGACATGTCTGGATGGGAGCCTGCTGCTGAGAATCACTGGCTGTGTCTCAATATGCGTTCTTTTCGTTCCTTGTGTTCTTGCAATGCCATTCTCTAAAGGACACTTGGCAAGAACGACCTCCTGAAGAACACAAGAACATACCTGGTGTTCTTGGAATTGAGAAACAGCCACTATCTTCTACTGACTTAACACAGCCTAGTATAGAGCGTAACATTGACTGCCCACTTTATGATTCAAGACCAGCTTACCTGAGTACTTGTTGCAGATGTACTATAGTAGCCAGTATGGGACCTACAAGGGGTCATGCAGATGAAGCAAGATGAATGCTCACAGCCTGAATCACATCAGGGTAAATTACAGAACCAGCGACACAAAAACCTCCTTCCGCAAAACCTTCATACAGACTTTGCAACGAGACGGAGCGGACAAACGATCACAGGGAGCAGCGAGCTACACGCTGGTGGCCAGCGAGTGCACCATATCACAGCCCGTAGCTGGATGGTAATGGTGGTGCAAGGCTTAAAACTCTGTATGTGAGGGTTTTACCAAAAGTCAATGGAGAAAATGTAATGGGAAATTTACTACTGCATTGAGCCCTTGAAATACCGCCCATAATTCTGCTTCTTATTTATCACATTATGGTGAAAGGTATTTGAAGGCTATAACGATGCAAAATTTGTTTTGATGGTTTCTTTTTTCCCCCACGAATGGCTGTTATGCAGGAATGTGCTGAATACGCAGAAATATGACAAATGCGAGAGCAGCAGCTACAGCTTGAGAGTGGATGGAACATAGTCTACGCTGTTCTGTCTGTCGACCTGTCGGTCTGATTAAACGCGTAGGAACATTGTTCAATTGTTATCGGACAGAATTTCATTTTCCGATATGATTCCGATAAAGAAATGACTAATATCGGCCGATAATTTATCTGCTCGATAAGCATCATGAGTCCCTTGTTAATATACTGTAGTTGTGACGTCAAACACCGGGTTAACGGAATTACCAAGGAAAGCTCGGAAGCATAACAATATGTACAACAACCATATTAAAACCAAAGGAATGCAAGCGTGCTAAATAAGAGTATTCAACAACCATGTTTCAGTCTGTAAAGCAAGAACCGTGCACACGTAACCTACAAATCAAGTAGCAAGTCTGTTAAGTGCACTGGCTGGGCAAAAAGTAAAATAAATATTTCCAAGCACAACGTGTTTCGGCGTCGTCAAGGTAACGTCCTACGTTGAAGTGTTGTCAGTCTTACTTATACCCTTTCGAGCCCTTGCAGCCTCTGGCTTGAGTGACTTAACGGTGATGTCTGTGGAGGGCTTGAGGCGGACATTGAGACTGGGCCGTAGACGCAGCAACTCAATGGCTGCTAACTGTGCTGTGTGCTTCAGATGGCCGTCTGCTGGAGAAGTGGGACCTGCAGGCCGTCTTGTCCGAGCGCTACCAGCCGGACAAGTACGACGTGCAGCGGGGTCACGACCCCAGGTGAGCTGACTGTTGGCGTCAGGCTAATGATGCCACACTTCTAAAGGATAACTGTTAGCATCAGACTAATGATGCCACACTGCTAAAGGCTAACTGTTAGCGTCAGGCTAATGATGCTACACTGCTAAAGGCTAACTGTTAGCATCTGACTAATGATGCTCCACTGCTAAAGGCTAACTGTTAGCATCTGACTAATGATGCCACACAGCTAAAGGCTAACTGTTAGCGTCAGGCTAATGATGCCACACTGCTAAAGGCTAACTGTTAGAATCTGACTAATGATGCTACACTGCTAAAGGCTAACTGTTAGCGTCAGGCTAATGATGCCACACTGCTAAAGGCTAACTGTTAGCATCAGACTAATGATGCCACACTGCTAAAGGCTAACTGTTAGCATCAGATTAATGATGCCACACTGCTAAAGGCTAACTGTTAGTGTCAGGCTAATGATGCCACACTGCTAAAGGCTAACTGTTAGCATCTGGATAAGGACGTTGTGTTGTTAACATGTGGTCTGTTGCCATTGCGCCCTGTGTTGCAGCGTGGAGGCCCTGCAGCATGAGATGGCCGCCATGCGGATCAGCCAGCAGGAGGCGCTGACGGAACTGCACAAGAAGAGAGGCGAGGTGTGCGTGCGTGTGTGTGTGCGTGCGCAACCACTTTGTGTTCCAGGCAGTCCTTCTGTTGTAGTCATGGAAATGGTTCTCTCTCTCTAGCTCGCCCAGAACGTGATAGACCTCAACAGTCTGATCCAGCAGAAAGACAAGGAGATCCAGAGCAATGAGGCCAGGTCTCTCTCTCTGCCTCCTTACCTGTCTGTCTGTCACCATGCCTTCTTACTGTCTGTCTGTCTGTCTGACCCTAGCTGTAACTGCGTGTGTTTGTAGGATACAGGAGTGCCAGCAGCAGATCCAGAGCCTGGAGGGAGACTGTCGTGAGCTGAGGAGTCTGCTGCAGGTTGTTCTCTCCTCCTCCACCTCTTCGTCCTCATGTGTGTGTGTGTGTGTGTGATGGGCTGTGACACCCCCTGTGACCCCAGGACCTGGAGCGGGCCAACCAGACGCTGAAGGACGAGTATGACGCCCTGCAGATCACCTTCAGCGCCCTGGAGGAGAAGCTGAGGAGGACCACAGAGGACAACCAGGAGCTGGTGTCCCGCTGGATGGCTGAGAAGGCTCAGGAGGCCAACAAGCTGAACGCAGAGAATGAGAAGGACACAAAGTACTGTCTGCCTGTCTACCCACCTGTCTGCCTGCCTGCCTGCCTCTTTACCTGCCTGTTTGTTTCTCTCTCGTCTAGGGTTGCACGATATTGACTGCCCACATCAATACAAGTTTTACGTTTGAACTGCCAGTCAAATTGTAATTCCAAGCTACTGAGGAGGCTACTAATGTTTCCTCAGCAACACGTTACTGTTCTAAGTGGAACACATCTCTCCACAAAATAAACCGAATACTGTGCAACATGACGTTGCCATAACGACATTGAGTCAAATATATTGTGCAGCTCTGTCTGGTTTCCCTCTGCCTGTCTGCAGACGATGGCTGCGTTCAGCACTGCAAGCGTGGGGAGGGGTAGAGGGATGTGCTGCGTTACAGCCTGATGTTGTAACTGCAGAAGCAGCAAATGGTTTCTGAAACACCTCCAAGCAGCTGCATGATCTATGCGTCTTTAATTAATGGGGAAACATGCATGCATAATGTAGAAAAATGAACAAATATCTAAAACTGAATGCACACCCAACAACCGGGTACTTGGAGCCAGCCCTGTATTTTAATATAAATACCTAGCGAATACCAGCAGGCATCTGACTGTAGTTTAGTAACAATTTCAAGACAATGTTTCTCCCTGAACGCACCCTGCCCGCATGGCTTGCGTGCTGAACGCCCCCGTGCGTCCAAAGCTAAGCAGTGTGTGTTTCAGGCGCAGACAGGCCAAGCTGCAGAAGGATCTAGCGGAAGCAGCTAAAGAGCCCCTGCCCATCGACCCGTAAGTCTCTAGCCACGCGATGGCAGCTAGCTGTTCCATTCCATAGCCGCCTGCGTCCCGATCACCACTAACCCTCCCCCTTCTGGTCTGTCGCCAGGGACGACGACATTGAGGTGCTCGCTGAGGATTCTGGGAAAGGAACCACAGATGCGTCGCCAAACCGGCCGCTAAACCGCACCCCCAGGTTGGACGGGCACGCCCTCAGCCTGTAGCCCAGCCTGCAGCCTTAGGGTGGTTGTAGGGGTGGTTGTAGCAGAGACAATATAGAGGAGACGTGCCACTTGGCTGCTTTATAACTGCCAACCATTAACCTAATGAACCAATCACGTGGTTGCATTCACGTAAGCCACCTGCCTATACAGTCTTTGTAAATAACTTCTCTGGGCATTTCAAATATGGCTGCAGAGTGGCGGGACTTAGCTAGTCTTCGACTGTTAGCCTGGGCTGTCCTTAGCTAGGCTATAGCTGTTAGCCATGGCTGGCCTTAGCTAGTCTGTGGCTGTTAGCCTGGGCTGTCCTTAGCTAGTCTGTGGCTGTTAGCCTGGGCTGTCCTTAGCTAGTCTGCGGCTGTTAGCCTGGGCTGTCCTTAGCTAGGCTGTAGCTGTTAGCCTGGGCTGTCCTTAGCTAGTCTGCGGCTTTTAACTTAGGCTGTGGTCTCAGCTGTAGGTAGGTGTATGTGAGTGAACTGTGTCTGTGTGTTACAGTAAAAAGATCTCCCAGAATCCTCCAGGAGGCCTTCTAGATTCCATCTCCAATATATTTGGGTATGCAGCTGCCTGTCTGTCTGCCTGCCTGCCTGCCTGCCTGCCTGTCTGTCTACACTGCTATTTCAACAGTCCATGATGTCCCTTTGACGTCCTGTCTGTTTGTTAGGGGCGGGACGCACCGGAGTCCCCACGATACGATATTATCACGATACTCATGCCACGTTATGATATTACCATACTTATGCCACTATTGCGATACTTATGCAATTATATAATTTATAATTTTAGACAGATTGCCATATTTTGCCATTTATAACTTTTCCAACTTCAAATTATGTGCCTAAAGGAAAACTTTATCAACATCGGTTTGTTCATCTCACAAAAATTATATTGCTGCAAAACGTGATTGTCCAACCGACTAACTGACATGAACATGTATAATATTTTATACACTGCTCATGTGCAATTTATATAATTAAATTGTGTTACTTGGCACCCGTGTATCGATACAGTATTGCCGTGGGAAACGTCTCGATGCTATGCTCTATCGATCACCCCCACCTCCTGTCTGTCTCCATGTTACCTGTCTGTGTCTCTCTGGTCATCTCACCTGTTTCCACGGTTACCTGTCTGTCTCTGCCTGGTCACCTCATGTGTCTCTGTTCACCTGTCTGCCTCCAGTGTCTCTGAAGGATCTCTGTCGTCACACAGGTGATGCAACACTCACAATATTACTGGTTGGTGTGCGATGTTGATGTAACATGGCCTGTTACCACGGCAACGGAGTTCAGGCTCACACAGGAAGCCATGCTTGTCCCTATGACGACAGTATCAACGACCCCTGGCTACTAGAGTGGCATGCCGTAGTGTTCTCACTGGCCTGTTGGCAGAGTTGCCATAGTTACCGTAGTAAGTAGTTGAGATTACGGTGCTTTCATCCATGTTGGTTCGGGAGATGGAATCGGTTGGTGTGACGTTTTCACACGTCTTTCTATCTGCTGTTAGGAGTGAGAGCCAAGTCAGGAGTGTTATGGATCCCTCAGCCAGTAGAACGATGGTATGCTGTCCTCCTCAGCCAATAGAATGACAGACGGTGTCTCCCTCCCCAGGAGGCGTGGCCCCACCTCTCTGGGCGTGGCCCCTGACTCTGCAGACCCCCCTGCTGGTGTGTGTGTTGATGTGCGCCTGCCTACCACTGCCCAGCACGTCCTGGTACGTATATCTGTCTACCCAGCATGCACTGGGGCGTGGTGTAGCGCTGGTCAGTGATGAGCAGTAAAAGGTCTGATTACCCACAATCCTCTGCTGGCCGCCCCTGGAGCTCCCAGCAAGCCCTGCTGCTGTTCCCAGCATGCTCTAGTGATGCACGGCTGGCCCGGGGCTGCTGACAACACAGGATGTGACCTCACAGCCGGGGCCAGTGAGAGCTGCCATTGGCCCCGTGTGATGATACATCCAACAGAGGGCCAATCATCATGGAGGGGCGGGGCGGGGCAGGGGAGGGGAGGGGCATGATCTCCAGTTTTCAAGCTGAGACCAAGCTAGGCCACACCCACACAGCTTCAATCTAGTAACTTCATTTGTTGTGAATTGTCTCTAGTGGGACATGTCTCACAGCACCACGTGTTAGTGTTTACAGCAGCTAGTTGTCATGGCTACCATGTCAATAAGAACACACCCCCCTTCCTGGTTAATGTGTGTGTGTTGCAGGAGGCTCATGACGGGGAAGTGAATGCCGTGAGGTTCAGCCCTGGCTCCCGTCTCCTAGCAACGGGCGGTATGGACCGACGCGTCAAGCTGTGGGAGGTGGTGGCAGGTGGGTGGAGCCTCCGTCTTATTGGCTGAGAGCTGACGGGTCGTGGGGGGACAGGTTGCGGGTTAGAAGCTCAACGGGCCGTGGGCGCTCTGGTGGAGCATCCTCCTCTGCTCCTGGACCTGTTCTTCCAGGGCCTGTCACACAATGTGGCAATGGAGGTCAGTGATGAGCAGTAAAAGGTCTGATTACCCACAATCCTCTGCTGGCCGCCTCTGCTGCTGGTCACAGCATGCTCTAGTGATGCACGGCTGGCCCGGGGCTGCTGACAACACAGGATGTGACCTCACAGCCGGGGCCAGTGAGAGCTGCCATTGGCCCCGTGTGATGACACATCCAACAGAGGGCCAATCATCATGGAGGGGCGGGGCAGGGGAGGGGCATGATCTCCAGTTTTCAAGCTGAGACCTTCTAAAGTGTTTAGGTGCCTTACTGATGGAGAGCCACTCCTGATATGTGTCCTCTGTCTCCTAGCAACTGTCTCCATGTGTCACTACAGGTCGGTGTGAGCCTAAAGGAGCTCTGACGGGCAGCAACGCAGGAATTACCAGCATCGAGTTTGACAGCTCTGTAAGTGTGTCATGTCGTGTGTGTGCGGGGTACTGTGCGCGTCGGGTAGGGATGGCTCGATCTAGTTTTACCGATATAGATACCGGCACTTTGGGTATCAGCCGATACCAAGTACCAATTCCAGTGGTAAATAAAGTTTTAAGTTAAGTTTCAAAGTAAATGACAGCCAATCTATATTTTAGGACTAGATGCATTTTATTAACCTGCTGCTAATAGTGTGGCCTGGGTAGATTAAACATGGCTGATGCTTGACAGTAGACCTATGCTTGTAATTTCATTTGATTAGCCCCATGGATCGATTACAACTCAATTGTCACAGATGCTGATCCAGCTATTTAAGTCAGTATCGGGCCAATTTCCAATCTCAGTATCGTATCGGTGCCATCCCTAGCTCCATGTGCGAGCGTTGGGTACTGTGTGCGAGCGTGGGAAATTGGGGCAGCAGATAAACGGGTTCCTGGTCATACATGCTGTATAACATGACCCATGCAGGAGCGGTCCCTGTATAATGCAAAGCTGTGCAGCATGTGTAAGGAGAGCTTGTGTGTGTGTGGTCTCATTAACCTCTCCAGGGCTCCTTCCTCCTGGCTGCCTCCAATGACTTCGCCAGTCGCATCTGGACCGTGGACGACTTCCGGCTAAGGGTGGGTCCTCCGTAGCGTAACCATGGTAACCATGTCAGTGATGTGATGAAAGGGGTCTGAGTTCCCCCCGTAAAGTAACCGTGGTAACTGGTCAGTGATGTGATGTAAAAGGTCTGAGGCCCTGCCCTTGACAGCGGCCATCTTGGCTGCCCAGCGGCCCCCACCCACCCAGCATGCTCTAGTGGTGCGTTCCTGGCCCCGGGGCCGCTGACAGCACCGCAGGATGTGATGTCATCAGCGCTCCCAGCTCGAGACCCCCCCCCCGTGGGGCTGTGACCTCACATCCAACATAACCAATGAGAGGGCGGCCAGTGATCTGAGCTGCTGCTGAGACCAGATGTTGACCAGATGTTCTCATGCTAGGTGGACAGCCAGAGCAGACTTAATTCTCCAGAACGCTTGCTAACTTTGAGCCAATATCAAAACAATATCTCTCGGCAGCCCCGCCTCATATTGAAACTCATTGTGAAGCAAAGAGTAGCACGACGGCTTTGTTGTTGTGAGCGGTGTTTGCCACAGAACAGTAAGCTAGGGGAATGAGAGGAGATATTTGGTGAATTTGACAGTTAGCTTTCAATTAGCTTACAATTAGCTTGCGATAGCAGACTACACCTTTAATCGTCACCTAACTGAGTTACTGACTTTGAACCTCTATATTGCTTATTAGAATGTTGTGGATGCTTTATGTTTTGTGTGTGTGTGTGTGTGTGTGTTATCAGCACACGTTAACAGGCCACAGTGGGAAGGTCCTCTCTGCTCGCTTCCTATTGGACAACAGCCGCATCGTGTCTGGCAGCTACGACCGCACGCTGAAGCTCTGGGACCTCCGCAGCAAAGTCTGTAGGTCCTCCTTTATGGCCTCCTTTAGGTCCTCCTTTAGGCAGTTCCTTCTGCTGGGCATGCAGCCTGTCCAACTCAGTGTCATCCGGCTGTCAATCAAGCTCTGACCTGGGTGGTGCACTGCACACCCAGGCCCCACGATGCGCTGTGATGTCAAAATGAGGGGCGTTTACAGACGCAATAGTCTCGCAGAGCCAGCCTTTACATGGTCTGTGACCCAGCGCTGGCTAACTGCCTCAGTACCCGCCTTCTTGACAAGCGAGATAATTTGATTGACATGCAGGGTGACAGGTCGGACGTTAAACTTGCAATGAGGGAAACTTAACAACAAGACTCTATACAATTAGTAGTCTAGGGTTACTGACTAAAAATGTTCCATTATAAATTAGTAAATGAAGCACTGCGCTATCGTTGCACTGTAAATGATGGAGACAATGCTAACAGCCAATGTAAATCGACAGTATTACTTTTTGAAATTCTGAGAGTCCCGTGTCGAGCTTACAGGGGTCTATGTATCAGATGTTATCTTACAGGGGTCTATGCATCACACGTTATCTTACAGGGGTCTATGCATCACACGTTATCTTACAGGGTCTATACATCAGATTTGATCTTACAGGGGTCTATGCATCAGACGTTATCTTACAGGGGTCTATGCATCAGACGTTAGCTTACAGGGGTCTATGTATCAGACGTTATCTTACAGGGTCTATACATCAGACGTTATCTTACAAGGGTCTATGTATCAGACGTTATCTTACAAGGGTCTATGTCAGATGTTATCTTACAGGGGTCTATGTATCAGATGTTATCTTACAGGGTCTATGTATCAGACGTTATCTTACAGGGGTCTATGTATCAGACGTTATCTTACAGGGGTCTATGCATCAGACGTTATCTTACAGGGGTCTA
>JAODUH010005582.1:0-32538 GCA_027564835.1 Typhlichthys subterraneus | reverse complement strand
CCCCCCCCCCCCCCCCCCCCCCCCCCCCCCCCCCCCCCCCCCCCCCCCCCCCCCCCCCCCCCCCCCCCCCCACAGCAAGAGAAGTACATGCAGTTAGAATATATCCGGCACAATCCGGTTGCCTGCATTTATTTACTTTCACGTTCAATTAATAGCAAGGAGGCCCATGCACGTTCTGAATTTCATTACAAAGGGATGCTTGTCGTGTTAATGTGGAGACGACGAAAACAAACGTCATTCGGTTATGAATCGTCGCACTGCTGCGAGACGCCATTCGCGCATTTTCATAATGCGGGCATGCAGAGTAATTATCGACAGCAGTGGAAAATAAACATTTTTCAAAGTGCTGAACAAGCAGGCGTGTGGGGGGAGGGGTCTTTCTTCACTAAGGAAGCTCTCCCCTCACTGAAACTGATATTTAAAAACGCATGGCAATAGGTCACACACACACACAGTCCACCTGTAATCTCAAACAATATCCACACGACACCTAATAATGGGGGAAGACGTACACACAGGCAATGATTCGTCTGATTAGCAACCGACCGAGACCAGGTAGAATGCGAATGCCATTAGATTAACACTATGGGGTCGTTTGTGTGTATTCACGTGGTCAATTAATAGGCAGGTGTAAAGATGGGGGGGGGGGGGATCTGGGCAGGACAGGGTGACTGAAGGGTACCTGGTTGGGAATAGCCCTCTTCTTGTTGGCAGCCGTGTTCCTCTGCTGAGCGCTGGCGTGACAGAAAGACCGGTGGGCAAGTGGAGGAAAAAAAATTATACAAATATTAATAATACATTTAAAAATCTGGAAAACTACTATGTGATGACTGATTCATAACTGGATTTCTATCTGTTAATTATAAGTCACCTTATATTTGGAAACAGAAGGCAATGAATTTGAGAATTTCCAGCCTTAGATACATCTTCTGCATTTAATAATAATTACTTATACTAAACACGCACACAAAGCAAGTCTATCCCACGTGTAAAAACCATAGTGGGAGGGGGAAATACTAATCACAATTAATCATAAACATATTTTCTCCCAGGAAAATAATTGGAAATCCCCACACAAACCCCTGCTGATAGGTTCAAAAATAAACGACACCAACTGTAAACACAGAGACACGCACGCACACTGAAAATCAAGTGTGGCGGGTGAAACGCACACCACCTGCGTGCTTATCTGACAGCCCACCTGTTGTTGCCGTACCCTGGGGGGCTACCATCATCCAGCCTTCTGTAGTCAAGGCTGAAAGTGACGTTACGAGAGCCGTTAAACATCCCTGGCTGACCTCCGGAACACTACGGCACGCCACTCAGCATGCGGTTGCTGCACACGAACCCACACGCAAAGCGCGCACAGACACACAGGCAGGGCCTTCCATCGTTGTGTACAGTACATGGCAGGATGACTCAAAGGGAGAGCGGCTCCGCTCCACTGCACGCTACAGGTCCTGCTGCATTAGACACACCGAGACAAGGCGTTCCACTGGGTGCATTCAGGATTGCAAGCACGCGGCTAGAGGCAGGCTGTCCTGTGCCTCTGGTATGGCTTATATTCTGGCAGTCCTGCCGCCTTCCGATCGAACGGGCAGAGTGCATCCGCCTTGTCATCAAGCGCGCCCGGCTGAGCTCGTTAACGGTGGCATGCTGGGAGACAGACGGCTCAGCTGAGCGCTCTCCCTGCACCGGGCATGGTGGAGCGCTATATGCTCACCTAGCTAACATCGCGTTGACTCTGTGCAGGTTATCGTGAGCACACACACACACACACACACACCCTATGTTAGAATCACTACTTGTCTACAGAGGAGTACTCCGAACAGCGCTCACACCTGAGGTTACTACCTACGCTTATGTCAGGGAACAGGCAAAGGCAGTGTTAACTAGGCTCACCACAACAACAACAACAACAACAACCTCTACAGAGACCCTGAGGTGAAGGGCCACAACAAGCTGTAAAGGTGAGCTGAGAGAGGGGCAATGCCCGTGCAGGGCGGGCGCCTGCACGGGGCAGAGGGATGGTTGCATACTTGGCAAAGCCGATGAAGTCCTCGTGGTTGGTGTTGATGTACGACAGTTCAATGTCAATCAGCAGCAGAACCTTGTTAGATGACAGAAATGTGCCATTAGTTTGGCACACAGTCCTCAGTTCACAACAATAATAACAACAACAACAATAATAATACAATGAGATCAATACAAAGTCAGTCAGGCAATAAAACACACCTTGGCAATCGCCCTTATAAAGTACTCCGAGGCATGCGTGGGGGAACCCTTCAGAATTTAGGGAGGTTTACGGTCACCTCTGTCTGGTTTAAAACTAGTGTGAGTATATGAAGGACCACTGGAGATTAGTGCCTGCCAAATGTTAAGTGAGCTCACCTGGTCCTTGGTCTTGCCCTCCCGCTCTCGAACATAAGAGGTGACAATTCTCTCCGTCTCCTCTCTCAGCCGGGGGTAGGAATTGAGCTGGAAGGCAACACAAACACACACGCCTGAAGAAAGCACATGCTCCCGTGCTAGGACAAAGTTCATGGCCCTTACTGACAAAGAAACCGAAAAGTGAAAATGGAAAGTGAAAAGAATATGAAACGTGAGGAGTCCCAATAGCCAGACAACCCATTAACTACAAGCACACACACATACGCACTCATATTGGAATCTGTACATGCAGCACACACAATGAATGTGCTCTAAAAAGGATATAAAGCCTTTACCATCAGCCTGGTATGCACCATGTTTCAGTAATGAGGCGAGGGTGCTTTGGAAAACAATGCATTTCTAGAAACAAATTGTTTAATGTAAAGGATTCTACAATGGGAAGACACAACAAGGCCATACCACAGCTCACAGAAGCATCTCCAGCTGATGGCATCGCATTGTGCGAGAGTGAGACTCTCCAAATGACTGCTTATCAGAGAAACGCGAGAAACTGTAAGCCCAGTCTGCGTGTGGGGCGCAACTCGTTTCTACGGCCACAAGAGGGCAGCAACGCGCCGTTGCCATGGAAACATGGCGAGAGCCCACTGGCTATTTTGTACAGTGTCTCACATGTCGCTGCCCGTAGATGGCAAAATGTCAATGTGCCTTGTGGGTCAGTAGAGGGAGCGTCTGCTGCGCTGTGCTAGACCCATGCAGGCTTAATGCAGGGAGACAGAGGGGGAATAGAGTGGAGGAGGTGGATAAATGGTCTGAAATCACAGTCAGGAGGAGGAGGGGGGGTCTACACTGAAAATATTATACATTATTTGACAGTCTAGGCACGCTCTGAAGGCTTTCCACACAGCAGAGGGAGCAGGAATTCATTTTGGGTGGGTGAGGGAGAACTTGGGGAGAAGGTATGATCAACACACGATCCAAACGGTGAGGATGTATGATGTTTGGGACACACGTGTGTGTGTGTGTGTGGGTGGGATCGATGACGCCATGTTGTTGACATTGACAGAATGGGAAACCACCTCCCTCCCATTTAGTTTTGGTATGTTGTTCACCATTGAAGGCAAAAGGGCGGGAGGGAGGGGGAGGCTGTCCCTGGTTACCTTGACGGCACACTTCATGACGAGGGCGGTGAGCTCGGACACCACCAGGTCCACGCACTTGAGGCTGGGCTCTTTCAGTTTGAGGATCTGCTTTTTGACTATGGCCTCAAAGGCCAGGTCGGGCGTGAACAGCCCCGTTCTGATGGGAGTGTGGGGAAGGTGGGGGGGAATGGATAACCAGTGTGGGATTGTGTTGGTGGCAGAAAAGAAGAGGGACAGACAGACAGGAGGAGTGAGAAGAGAAAGAAGACAGCTCTGTTAAGTTAGTACACAGCAGTAGGTCAATCACGCAGGAAAAGCCGCAGGTGTCCTCGCTACAAGTGACTGGGTGTGGCCAAAGAATTAAGCGTGGCCAAAGAACTGCGGCTAAAGCAAAGCCCGTGTGCAAGGCTTGCAGGAGACCTGCGGCTTGTCCGGGTGGGACCCCAAGGGGGCGGATCCCCTCGACACATTCCATCTCCACGACGACACTACACCCGTCACAACACTCCACAGCACGACATCAGCCGCCTGGGCGCAGGGGCTGGCAGGGCCGGGCTGAGGGGGGTGTGTTGTGGGCCGCTGTGCCCCGCGCCCCCCCAGCCCGTCCCCCCGCCGCCTGTGAACCGGGCTGGGGTCGGGAGATGCTGGGACACACGCAGTACCTTGCTGGTGCACTGCCTGAACGTGTTGATGAGCTCCTGTATGACCAGATCGATACATTTGAGACAGGGAGTTTTCAGCTTTACGATCTGCTTTTTCACGATGGCCTCAAACGCCAGGTCGGGGGTGAACAGGCCCGTTCTGAGGACGCACAGAGACACACAGGCACAAAGGGCAGACGGGGGAGGGATGGTTAACACACATGTAGACAGACAGACAGACATGGACAGATGAGCAGGTAAACACACAGTGTGAACCTCGACACGTAACGAGGAGATTCAATGAGTGGCAGAAAGACAAAAGAACACGTCAAAGCCGGGCAGAGACATAATCGAGCACACGGTAAATTAGTCTTGACGTACAGTACTAGGCCGGGAAGCAGTGCATTAACAAAGACAAAGGGACAAGTCATGTTGCTCCAAACCACAATGTGAGTGACCTTGTATGCGTCAGCAGGCAGAGGAAGATATGGGGGGAAAAGTTGGCGCAATTGCAGGGATGGAGGAGAGAGAGAGTTGGGAACAAACACATGAAACAGGTTTAGAGTCAAAGAAGAGCCGCTCTCTGCACTGACCTCCAGTCAGCGGAGGCTATGCTAGACTCTGGCTGAAGGAGAGGGAAAGGGGAAAAGGGAGAGCACGAGGCCACGGAACACACGAACACTGAGACGGAGCTGCCCGTCGGCTCGGCTCCACTTGCCTGACACCGTGGACGTTCTTAATGGCGTGACTGATTTCCCTCCTCAGCTCCTTCTCATCAAACACAATCTGCGAGCAAGGGGGAGGAACCAAGGAGAGTTCAATAATCATCAGCACACGTCAATCAAGCATCGCTCTCCCTGCGAGCACTTCCACAACCTACTGAGATCAACACAGCGGGTTTGTGTGTGTGTGTGAAGGGTATTCCTGGGGTCTAGGTGTCCTGCGGATCTCACCTTGACCAGTTCAAAGGGGAAGCGCTCATGGAAGATGCGGTTGATCTTGGCACCGCCCGACAGCTCGTTAGTGTCCACCTGGTCCCCAGAGCCCTCGATGCACTTCTCAAAGTCCACGCCGAACTGCTGCACCATCCTGCGGGTGGCAGCGTCGAGAGAGGGCAAACAGGCTGAGGTTAAAGCGCAGTGAAAGGGAGAATGTGTGAAGCTGCTGTTAGTCAGGGTTGTTGTGAACGGGGTGTGGTCGACTCCTAACTCACTGCAAAAGAGCCTTGGTCTTGCGTGTGGGGTCGTCCGGTCGGAAGTTCTTGTACTCCTCCACTTCCTTCTCAAGCGAGAGGAGCTGGCTCTGCAGTTTACTGCGTAGGCCTGGCAGGGTGTCCCGGATGTGGTTGGTCAGTTGCTGAGGACAAAGTTGTTTCAAAGACAATTGAGGAACAGGAAATCATTTTGAGTTATTTGCAAAAAGGGGGAACAAGATAACAATGTTAGCAATGTTTGCAGCCACTCGGACCGTGATAACCGTATTCTCAAAAATCAGATGATCTGAAGCTAAGCCAGGGGTAGGTAACCCTGGTCCTAGAGAGCCGCAGCCCTGCATGTTTTAGATGTCTCCCTGCTCCAACATACCTGATTCTAATGAATGGGTCGTTATCAGGCTTCTAACACACACACACTTCTAACTATGTTCATTAGAATCAGGTGTGTTGGAGCAGGGAGACATCTAAAACATGCAGGGCTGCGGCTCTCTAGGACCAGGGTTGCCTACCCCTGAGCTAAGCCAATGGAAGTGACACTGTACACAGTCCGTGTACAATCTGATGATACGATTCATATCACTATACAGGGGCTAATATTTGTAATGTTGCAATACATTGCGATAATGTAAGCAAGGTGATGTATTGCAATTTCTAATTTGTGGAAAAATGTGTGGCGTAAGCTGCAAAAATACCAAACACATGTAAACTTGCTCAGAGACTGCAGATAGATATTAGCTTTGAGCTAAATCTGGTAACAAGCATTTTTCCTCTGTTTTGATGTTAATGTATTTTGTAAATGTTCCTAATTACATTATCGAAGTAAAAACTAAATTTAATCGATAGTGTTTAGATAATGAATACAGTATCGCGCAACGTAATATCGTGAAACTCAACTGTATCAATATTGTCATATTTTAAATGTCAATAAGCCAGGGGACAGTGGTCGACCTGGTTCAGGGTCTTCTGCAGGTGTGGTGTGCCCATGCGCTCGGCGAGGTGTCTGTAGCCAGGGTGGGAGAGGAAGAACTTCCTCTCTGCAGCCAAAGCAGCGCGGATGTCCTTTTTACCATCTATGTCTTTTTGACTGCGGTTCACCACACCAATGTACCCTGAAGAGAAGAGCAGATTCAGGTCTCCAAAGTCACCCCGAGAGAAAATGTGTGCGCGCGCGTGTGTGTGTGTTCCATGTGTATATCAGCCTCACCTCTACGCAGTGGCAAAAGCTTATTTTCCAAGATGTCCTTTGCATCCGTCCCTTCATCCATTAGGTCCAATTTGGTGATAACGCCGATGGTGCGCAGACCTGGACACGTTCGGCAAAAGGCCATTTAGTTAATTCACAGCGATTTAACAGTGATCTGACAAGGTCCCCTGCTTAATAGGCAGCGTAATTAGAATGCCAGCTTGCCTGAACTCAGCACAAGGACGGGTGAGATGAGGAACAAAACAAGTGGGGAGAAAAGAACTAAGGAGTCATGGCTACAGACGGCCACATGACATGAAAGCCCAGTCAAATGCACGGTGAGATGCCACGTGATGTACTGAATGCTAACATTCAGGTACTGGTTCATGTTAAAGATGCAGTAGCCTGGTACAACTCTCACTTTTGAATCTGGGAACTGAATTCAAAACCGTTTCCATGTGGGTAGTTAATTTACTGTCGACCGTAATTAAGTGCTTGTGCCAATGGTTTGGTTGAAGGCGGTCCAGTCACCTGGTAATGGCTTGATTGACAACACATAGCACCGCCCATGTGAATAGAACGTCTCCAGACTGAAATGTAGAGCAGAAAAGGCTGCTGCTTTTTATTTAACCAAGCAGTTCCCAGTCAATTACACGCATGCCTGCTGAAGATTAGGATTCAGGACATAGTATGCAGTGGTGGGCAGGCATATCATCAGTATTGGGAGTAAGTGCACCTTCTAATGAATTCAATTTGACATGAAGTACTGGAGTTTTGGCTCACTCCTGCTCAAATGTCATAAGAGGCCTGCTGCACTCTCACATTTGGAAGTCAAAAGTGGCAGAAAGAGAGATCAAAGCAATGACTTTACCTTGCGGATCCACCTCCTTGGCAATCTTGAGGGCGTCCGAGTTAGCCAGGTCAGTGTTGGCGGGAGTTACGGCCAGGATTAAACAGCTCTCCTTGGATATAAACTGAAGCAGCATCTCTCTGATTTGGTGCTCGATGTCATGAGGCTGGTCGCCAACAGCTACCTTGGTCATGCCCGGCAGGTCGATCAGGGTCAGGTTCAGCACTAAACACAGGCCCCGTGGTGAATGAGACATGGAAGATCTGAATCAAAATCACTGGTGTCTAGATTGGATATTTAAGGAACAACCCAGGTATGATCATATGAAATATGTAAATAAATAAAAGTCTCCTTTCTATTCGTATGTATTAAGGCAAGCATTGATTTAATTATATTGACATGGTAGTAGTCATGACGACAACTATTCTAATAGAATATTGTTTGCTGGTGTATGACTTCCCAACTATTGACCGATGTACTACATGCAAGTAGCTTGGATAAAAAGCCTCTGCCATACGCTGTAAATGTACAGTGGAAATGGGCTAGCGCTAGATCAAATTACACTGCTATCAGACCCTTGTTATCATAATCAATGGTTTGAGGTAGGGCTGCGCCATCATGGAAAACAATCATAATTAATTTTAGTATTGAAATCACAAATATTTAACACTATTATTAGCATGCTACTTCTCTCCCACCATCATCTGAACTTGCACTGATTTATAATGCCACCAGATACCACAAACAGGATCTCGCAGAAATGTTTTTTAATGTTATTTTACCAGAAACATTAATTGTAGTTCTACATAATTAAATTCAAAGCAGAGAGGTTGTGAATATTGCTGCTTTAACATTTAATCCACATTTGTTAGATTATCTAGTAGTAGGCCTACTAGCTACGGGTCTGAATACAGACTATTGAACATGTGACTTAGAATCTGCTCTCATTGGCTACTGCAGCTTCAAACATCCACTGAGTCAATATGAGGAAGCAGGGTTAGTGGCAAACATCTGTGAACTTTCTCCGCTGTAAGAGATGCCCCCCCTTCTTCACCACTTTGCCACTCAAAGCACTGAATCATGCCACTTCCCACTCCACCACGCAGCGTTAATAAACTGACTAGTATTTCTGGTGCTGACTAGCGAGGTTAGCAATGGTTAATAGATTGGTTAACTTACCGTGCATCCTTAGTTTTCAGTCCGATTCTTTTTTAAATGAGCATCCGTATGTAAAACGTAATGTGCAAAACCTTTTTTTTTTTTCTTTTCTCAATTACAATGTGTTTGGCAATTTCGAAATCGTAATCAAATTTCGATTCATTGTACAGCCCTAGTCTGACTGTGAGAATAGTTTGCAAGAAACACTGCGATACTACACTCTGTTGGTTCATGTTTTGTTGAATTACCGTGTGGGGAGTAGACCCTCAGGTTGATGGGGATGGGCGAGATCCCTTTGTTGGAGCCTGTTATCCTGTCAGTCTCTGCCTCGATCTCTGCCCGCACCTCCTCAAAATCAACAAACTTCTTCCCTTTGCAGTGTAGGAACTCAGCATATTCTATATGCACGCACACACAAACACACAAACTATATATGATGTCCATGGTACAACAGGGGGCTGACACCCCCTATTGTACTATGAGCTAAGAATAAATTAAATACAGTCTGGCCAACATTCAAAAATATAGGCTACATTTTAATAAACATAAAACTAAAACAAGAATGAAAACAAAACAATTGGAAAAAAATCATCAAAGATAAAAAGCAACATAGTTTTAAAAGCTCCACAGCAGTGAAAGTGGCAGGGCACCAGGGCAGCAGGGCACCAGGGCTCAAGACTCACCAGCTTTATTGTGGACCAGCTGCAGAATGAGCGGCCGGCGGGTCACGATGCCTGATCCACGTGGAAGGAAGTCCCTGAAGAGAGCAGACAGAATGACAGAGGAATGGACAGTGAGACCAATTGTAACGCAGTCATTACACAGTCAGGAAAGTGACAAGCGCAGGACAATATCACGGCTGTTAACGGGCAACCTATCTCAGTACAAACCAAATGTAACAGTCATGGTCTTTTATCATTACAGCTTCAACATATCAATGAACCCAAATCCACTCTTGTTGTTAAGATGCGTTTCATAATGGGCCACCCTCTCCTCGTGGAATGAAAAACGTGGCAGTCCATGATCAATATGGGTTTAGGAAGAATGATATGTTATGAGTGAACACAGAAGCGAATGCAAGACAGGTGTGGGAGGAGGTGGATGCTCTCTTAAAGTAAATCTCAATGTTTTTGTAATGCTCATTTCAACCACAAGGGTCATTCCTGACACAAAATCGAGGCATGTCCCTTTGTACTGCATTAGCCCCGGGCGTTACCATGGATATATTTAGTGTCTTGTACTTGCACAATCAATAGCTTGCACCAGTCAGTCACCGGCTGACAGCAGCTATAATTGGCATGGACAAACAATAGCATTCTTTTAAGTCACAGGGCACCTAGGAATTTCAAATAATCCACTTGGCTTGTTAAGGAGGACTCCGCCCTGTCTCTCTGCACCAACAATACATCTGGTGGCAATCACCAACCCTGGTCCTGGAACAGTCCTAGCAGAGCTGTGTGACTAACCCACTTTCCGTTCCTGCTCCTCCCTCGCTGTGAAGCCAGAAGCACGGCCCTGGGGGGAGGGAAGTTATGGGAGCTTCCAGACTACCTCCATTTACACGCAACAGGACAAGAAAGCAGCGAGTGGGGTCTGCCATTCCTAGAATACAGCCCCGCGCTTAAACAGTGGGGGAACATTCTGGATGGCCCAAAAAAATTTAAAAATAAAAACACTAACAAGCAAATCACACACAGGCCTGAACTGTTTTGTCCAGAACATAATGCAGGCATTTGTTCCCGTGGTTCATGAAAAGAAAAGACCTGGATGGGGAAAGAGGGACACAGACAGACAGAGAGACAGGAAGATAGCCGGGAGAGAGTTTGGGGAAAGAGTAAGTAAACACTGCGCAGATGGAGTGAGCTTGGAGGAGAAGCTACAGAACACTGATCTCTGCGCTCTGACATAGTAATGCACCTCTCCAATTATACACACACACACACACACACACACACACGCACACACACACACTCTCTCTCTCTCACTGGTTCTCTAACAGGCCGTATTGTTGCAACAAGTGGCCACCGGCCACAGATTAATACAGGAAGCCAACTAGGAAACAGTCCACGTAATATATATGGTAATGGGCTTTTCTCATTGCATCTCCCCAGTCCACACAAACATCAGGATAGGATATATTCTCATTGGGACTTTATTGAAGGAAATTGCTTAATAGTGGAGGCATATTTCAGGAGGAGTGAGAGCGGTCATGACTCCATTATTGATGTGCTGTAAATGATAGAGGAGGCTGAGCAGATTGTGTTTCATTGCATGCATTATGAATGGCCTAGCAAAGAGCATCGGTCTTTGAGCTTCCCTCCCTCTGCTTTGACAGACCGAGAGGCCGACCTCCGGCAACAAGGCCTGGGCTAATAACCTACACATGTCGTGAGATTGCGGCAGCATACATGTATCTGGTCTCTACGATATACACGAGTTTGGTGGCACTCATTCATGACTGTCTTCATTGTGCCAAGAAAAGGTATAATCATGGTTCCCCACATTCCCACACTAGTTGTGGCCACAAGCCCTCTCTATACAGAGAGAGAAGGAAAAGGGGAGAAAATAAAATAAAAACATATCGGAGCACATGAAGATATAGTATAATCCTGGGTCCAGTAGTCTAAATTGGTTCTTGAAATGGAAAAGAGTAAGTGTCAGCACTCCCATAATTTGCATGTTGGTGTGTGTACTGGGTGCAGCTTTTGTAAAAAAAATTAAAAACATTTATAAAAATTATACTGTTGGACCTAGAACCCATATTCTTACGCATAACCCATATTCCGTACACATAACGAGACATAATTTGAGATATTGTTCTATTAGAATGTGTTACCCATACAATCAACCGTTTGAATTGGCCTATATCCTATTATTAGTATTGGCTTTAAGAAGCTTTTTGTCTGTGACAATGAACCTGAGGCATGTTCAGAATTGGTGAACATAGCAAACGTTTGTGAATGTTCGCAAACATTCAAACGGTTTTCTGTTTGCTTTTACTTTCCGTGAATGTTTGCAAACACAAGCAAGTCTTGAGGAGGTAGTTTTCGGCTAACAAACCTTGATGAAGGGTAACAGTTTTTATCTAATACTTTTGGAAGGTTTACCATTATTTGCAGTAGAAGGATGCAGAGACTCTCCTGAAACAAAAGGGACTATTCTCATCACTCCCACTGACAATTATGTTACTGTAAATCTAATATGCTTCTCATGATCATCTCGCATGTTTATGCTGGTGAGGTACATGTCACACCAGCTCACACTCAAACAAGCAAGCATTTGTTGGGCTATAGTACATTGAAGTGGTCCAATCACTCGATTAACAGCTATTGCCACACCCGCTATGCAATGTTGTTTTTTTTTTAATGGAGCATTTCCAGACTACTGTACTTTGGAGCTTGCAGATCATAACAATCTCAAACAAACGGGCTGTAAAGGATGTGAAAGACACAAAAAATGTCTTGCTTGATTAACTAGTATTAATACAATAATATTAATAACTTCCAATCAATTGTAATCTTTACCCAACGGAGTGCCTACATTTAAAATACCCATCATGTTTAGCCGGGTGGGGGTAGATTTGTCCCCCACCCAAGCCAGCTTGTAGGGCAAGATAGGACCTCCACAGTAGCCTCTGGGACAATGAGATCATGACTGCAATGAAAAAAATAAGACACAAACATACAACAATATGTATAGAACCATAAGTAGACCTGATGTAATTTTTGAACCTGTATTAATTAAACTGAAGGAGACTGAAGACTGAATGTGTTTTTTTTCCTTCTTCCTCTTCTTTGTTTATGGGCCACTGTTGGTGTCAGGTATTTAAGTGAGAACAGGATAAACTGGAGAGTCTATACAACACATTTACACAGCACCTCCTGGAGAAATGAAAATAGTGGCTATATAGGCCGCTATAGGGCCTCAAGCCTAGAACGTCATACTAAATATGGCGGCTTTTGTAGCATTTTAAAATGTGTCAGCAAAACCACAGGACAAATATTTGCAGTGAAATAAGATCCATGCATATAAAAACAGTTATTAAATGCCTGCAAAATGCACTAACATCACTATGACCTGATTAGCCCATGTTGCTAAACCTGCAAGACAACCAGCCACACTGTACTGTGTGTGTCCATGGCTCCTGACACTCTGGCATGAACCAATAAATAGTAACAAAGCATGTGAGAGATATGGGCACACAAGTAATCCCCCCCCCCGCACACACACACACATCAGCAAATACACTCCTTTGCAGTCTCTGAATGGGAAAACAGTTGTACACATTGAGCATGTTGAATGAATTGAGCATGGCCGACAGCGATTACATAAAACAACAGTCACTGTAGAACATCAAGAGAGGAAGGAGGGTCAGTTGGGGAACTTGTCAGCCATATCAGACCATGACATTATCGTGGTGTCTGGGCGGGACAGAGGCAAGGAGTCAATCTGTAGTCCTGTAAGAGCCACCGTCTCACACAGTAATGGGTGTAACCCCGAGCTCACTCTGTTCGCATTGTTGGAGATTTAGAAAGGGAGATTATTTTACTTCCCATAGGAAGGGGGAAGGTGAACATTTTACACGCACACACGCACACACACACACGAAAGATGCTTCTCTTTGACTAGACAAATGTGGAAGCCAAAGACATCATCACTAACAACATCATCAGATAAACGTAGACAGATAACTTCCCTAATGAACACGTGCCCTTTCTATATAGACCGCATGTGACATACTGTATAATGGTCCGAGAGGGTGTTTACGTTACAAGGTTCCAATGCACATTACAGCTGGTTTTGAATAGGCACCTGGAAACAATGATGACTATTACTCCATGCCCGCATGCACGTTACTATGGAGACCAGCTGCACCGCCCTAACAACATATTGGACTTGATCTTGACCTTGACATTGTTCCACCTCTACAGCTCCATGGGACAGTTAGTTGGGCTAGTGGCCATAAACTATTAACTACCTAACTAACTAAAACAGTTATTGAATGTAGATTAACATGTGAATAAGACAGTCACTTGCCTAAAGTCTTAATTACAGCGGACATGTGTCAAGTGTTTTCATAGTGCAAAGTCCCCTCCCCTGCATGAAGGTATCGAGGTTGCTAATAAAGCTGCATTCCAGACTGAGAGCCAAAGCATGTTTATAACCACAGGGCTAGCCTATATGTGCAATCGTAATGTTGGCCTAGACTCCACCTTCCATCGCATGCCTGCTGCTAACACACCTGTGTGTGTGTGTGTGTGTGTGTGTTGCGTGAGTTGAGTCACACACATACTATCTGCTTGGAAACCTGCTAAACAAGCTGCTTTAGAGTATGCTTGTTTTGTTTATCTGCACGGTGATCTGGGAAAGGAAAAGACCACTGTCTCTATTAAAGAGACAGTCTGGCAGCTCTATCAAAATATAATTAGGTATCCACTTCTAATTAAAGGCTTAATGTATCAAAAGAAGAACTAATACAAGGAACTGTGTTATAGTTATGTGATGACACGTCAAATGTTCATAGTCTACATATTAAGTTATATGATAGGATAAAGGTGAATGGGAAGACAGTGCAATAATACACATATGCAGGCATGCATTTTAGGGTGTTCACACCTCAGTATAATACACTACAATTTGACTAAAGTCTCGCACAAATGAATAAATATATCTTTTGTTGAAACCGGTTCAGCATAAAATGACAAACAGGCCTCGAGTAAGAACCAGTTTCGATTTAGAAGGGGAAATTAAGGGGTGCTGCTGCTGCTGCCACCCCGTTACGATACAATACAATACACGTACCGAGGTATACACACTAGTTGCCTGTGAAATTAAACTTTAGATATAGTTCATTTGAATAATCTATAATAATGCGTCTTCATATGTGTCAATGTTTTATATAAACGCTGTTGAACAGTTGCGAATACGTAACGCAAACATACTGTTTAATTGATGTCTGAAAGTGAAATGCATGTCAAGTTTCTTTCCAAAGCAGAAACCGCGCGTCACTAGTCTGCGGATAGTATGAGACGATGTTAACTTTAGAAGTTACAGTACTAAAGTTAGTAAGGGTATAACCAAAACTTACACACCTGCCAACAAAATTTTCCAAGACTGAACTCTTTCCAGCACTCTGTCCGCCGACAACAGCAATTTGAGGAAGGTCCAAATTACAACTTTGTCCAATGGAACTGAAAGCATCTTGAAGTTTATTGATCAGGGGAATCAGGTCCTCCATCCCCCGGTTCCCCATGGCTTCGTTTCGGTCTGATCAGCCCCTGAACACAGACCAGAGGCTCGCTCTCGCTAGCTAGATAACGTTAGCTTAGCAGCAAGGTGCTCGGTTTACTATGATTGTGGAGGTCAGCCGCTGCAAATAACTCCTTGTATACTCTATTTGAAATCAATGTGGTTAGTTTTGTATGTCATAAAATATCATGACGCCTTCCTTTGCGCACGTACAATTCTCAAAGCCAGTCAAAAACGACGACAAACTCGCAAAACAAAACTTCCTTTGACACCATCCGGTCAGTCGAGGCGACATCCGATCTAACCGGTGAACTATAGACCCGCCTCTCGCCTGGGAACCTAGTGCATTCACTGGCTTAATGTACTTCCTATTTATTAAGTCAGAATATTGATTGGATTCTAAAACTCGGCGTAAAACCTTTCTTTCTGGTCTTTCTACAGGTCTGGGCGTACTTCACTTGGACTATCATTCTGCAGTGGTCGGATGGCTTGTCAATCAACTTAGTCACGACAGAACACGTTTTTTTACGTACTCACCAATATGGCTGCGCCCGTTGAATCTAGGGCTAATAATAATACGAATACATCTGAAACTAGTACAATGTCTGTAAAGAAAGCCATCTCTACTCTTCAACCACTTACTTTGCGAATTGTTGCAGAATGTCCGGTGACAAAAGCTAGAGCTTGCGACCTTATACTGCCACACGGCACTGTAAGTGCCCCAGTTTTTATGCCTGTGGGAACGCAAGGAACTTTGAAAGGAATCACTGTGGATCAGTTGGACGGTCTTGGGTGTCGAATATGTCTTGGCAACACGTATCACTTGGGTATGAGACCGGTAGGTAAAGATAACAGTTTAATTTATTTAGTTAATATTTACAGCCAGTTAAGGAAATATGCATCATCTTAGATTTCATTTTTTACCCACAGGGCCCTGAATTGATTGAAAAAGCCAATGGTTTGCATGGCTTTATGAACTGGAAGAGAAATCTTCTAACGGTCAGTGTTTTTGTTGCTGTTGCAAATACTAACAATTGTGTGAAGATTATACAACAACTGATTAAATATTGTACACTGAAATGTGTTGTTTATTAGTGTTAATGTAATCATGTAAACGTTTTACGTTTACTTACAGGACAGCGGGGGGTTTCAGATGGTGTCCCTAGTTGAACTCTCTGAGGTGAACGAGGACGGGGTGAAGTTCAAGTCGCCCTATGATGGCGAAGAGATACTTCTTACCCCGGAGAAATCGATCAGTATCCAAAATAGTCTAGGTCTGTACCATAAATATTATAATAGACGTGTATTATTAAATGCATGTTATAATCAATATAATTTATAATAACTTTTATGATATTCCTCAGTTTTTACGCCAAAGAGGTACTTGAAACCACCTTAGTGTTTACTAAGGTACCAGCCAGAGCTAAAGGCTAACCTACACAACCTCTCTGTGAATATGACCACTGTTAAGGGTCAGACATTATGATGCAGCTGGACGATGTGGTCAGCAGTACTGTGACAGGCCCGCGGGTCGAGGAAGCTATGCACAGGTCTGTTCGCTGGCTGGACCGCTGCATTGCAGCTAATAAGAATCCTGACAAACAGAACCTCTTCGCTATCATCCAGGGTGGACTGAATGCACAGCTGCGTGAAGCTTGTCTAAATGGTAAGATATCCACCATCAGGACCCTGTGCTGTTTCCATGTCTACTTCAAGCACAGTTTCATGAAATTAGACTCTATAGCCAGATGCTGGACTGGCAACTTGTAGTTGTAGGCATTTCTCATTGTTTATCAAAAACATATCTTTCTACAAATCTAATATTTGTCTATATTGTATTTTCAAATGATGTTGTTGTAGAATGTAATTCAAATTCTATTCTTTATTTTAAAAGGTAATTAAACACTACAACAGTTTAATACTAATTAATTAATAATTAATAGTAATTTGAGAATATATTCTACCAGTAGAGCTGGCTATTCATTTTTTAGTAGAGGCAATGAAGCTACAGAGTGAAGGATTTAACAGCTTTTGCTTGTTGTTGGCATGCAGAAATGACCAAACGTGATGTCCCTGGTTTTGCCATCGGCGGCCTAAGTGGAGGCGAAGAGAAGGATGACTTCTGGAGGATGGTAACACTGAGCACAGACCACCTCCCTCCAGAGAAGCCCCGCTACCTGATGGGCGTGGGGTGCGTTTGTTTGGTTATTGTGCATTGCCATGTAAAACGCTTTCTGTTGTCAGTAGGGTATATCAAGTCTAACCTCATCCTGTGTGTTTCAGTTATGCTGTGGACCTTGTAGTGTGTGTGGCCCTGGGGTGTGACATGTTTGACTGTGTCTTCCCTACACGTACTGCAGTAAGCATTCCTCTCAACTACTGTACTACCCACACTACTAATGTCTTTCACTGTTGTGTGATAGGTCTATAATAAGGTTTGGATTGATATTGTTATTTGTGTCACTACAGCGGTTTGGGTCTGCCTTGGTGCCATGGGGATCACTCCAGGTGAAACAAAAGCAGTATGCTAAAGACTTCCAGCCAATCGATCCAGATTGCCAATGTCCTACTTGCAAAAGGTACTTTGGGTTTGATCGATACTGTAGATTGATAGCATAGCACTAAAGTTTACAGTTTAAAACGTGTTCCTCTAGAAATCAATATACATTACACATTCAATACCTCTATGAAAAACACTTTTAAGGATAACATTTGTGATGTGTAGAACAAAAAATATATAAAATTATTCTATTTAGATATAGAGAAGATGGAAGTGTTGTATTCAATGTCAGTGGTGGCAATTATTTGGTCTTTTTTTTTTCCAATCACTACTTTAATCTGTAGATTTTTCTGTTTACATTAATGACCAAATTTCTCATTAATAAATAATCTGGCAAAAAAAATTGTTGTTAATTGGCTGGGTACTTTTCATCTCATTTAACGATAAATATTGCTTAAGTGCTATGAAAGAAATTGCCTAACTTAATATTTGTAAGAACAGCTCTGCAATAATGTTTATTAAAAATAATCAGCAAATGTAAATATATTGTACAATAAGTTTAAATGTCATAAATCTAGTTAACAATTATAATTAATAAACATTGTGATTTATAAAAAGAAATAAGGAAGCTGTGAATTTCAGGAAGACTGTCTTGTTTCAGACATAGTCGAGCTTACCTGCATGCTCTGTTCAAGACTGATACCGCAGCCATGCATCACGTCACCATCCACAACATAGCCTATCAGGTTAGTATGAATATACAGAGTCCGTAGGCCATATAATTTCATCATATTAGTTTCAGAATTCATGTAATAATTAATTTGGGAAATTTAAGATATTTTTCATTTATGTTTCTCTCTTTTAGCTCAACCTGATGCACTCCGTTAGACAAAGCATCATTGATGGAAAGTTTCCTGATTTCATAAGGACATTTATGAAGCGGATGTTCCCCTCTAGTGACCAATACCCCAGCTGGGCTGTAGATGCTCTAGTCTCTGTCAACGTTACACTGGATTAGACATTTGAAGGCAGTTGGGGTTTTATTCTGGACTAAGAAATTGTTCAGAGATGTGCAATTATGTTTAGACATCTTTAATTGACGAGCTTTGTAAAGAGGAATGTTTCCTGTTTGTTTTTTTACCCATTGTATATAGACACTGCCACAAATACCCATGGTGGTAATGCGAGACCAAATAAGCACAAACTGAGATGTTTCTTTGATATGCAGACATTTTGTGTTGTTGCCATGGATACAAAAAGCTAGGCCCACCCACTTGAAATGCAGTGTTGTTCATTATATTCCATAAAGCTATGTAAGATTTACCTCAACATTTTTTAGAAAATAGGCATGTTAACAAATGCATATTTCTGTGATTGTATAAAGAAAAATGTTCGGAATGATTCACGATTCCCCTTTTCATTGTGTGCTTGTGACATTACCACTAGAGGTCAACGTTGGAACAACCACCAGACCAGAGACTAGACAGAAGGCAATAAAAACAAATTAATGCTGGTTTCTATATCTTTACAAAGTAAAAACGTAACTGGGACAACACCAAATATCTTATCTAATGTATTTCTTAATTACCATATAAAATAAGGGCAATGCATCTAAAATACAGGCTATTATCCTGCTCTACTGTGCTTATAAATCAAGTCACTTAATTATCTTAATTTCTTATGGATGGGAATAGCATGGTGACTGTCAAAGGCTGGCTAAGTAATAATGTTTATAGCCTAATGAATAACGAAATCGAAAAATGAACACCACATAAATGAATGAGTTTAATTTGTTTAGATTGAATTAGCATAGAACAGCTGTTCCCGAATAGTTCAATATGTTTAATAATTGGATGTTGTTGTTTAAAGAGAGAAACCAATATTCTGCGTTTGCTTTTTATCCAAAGCCAGCAGAGTTGTGCCAAATATGCCAAATATGTTAACATATACAGCAGAGCTAATTAAATGATTGGTACGGTGAGGGAGGCAACGAAAATAAATTGGATTTGTTCTCTTAAATAGCATCGTGTGTCTTAAACCGGATCAACATACATGCATAGTCGATTATAATTCAAGTGTTAAGTAGGCCTAACATTTACCTATATGGGCATTGGATTATAGCCAGATATGATTTAATACCGAGGAATTTATGACGACTTTTTCTTATGAAAAGTGATCACCACATCATCTTCGAGCTGAACACGTGCATCGAATCGATCGGTTCCACAGCCCTGCAGTCAGACACCACGACCACGAGGAGTCCAGAGGATGTAGATCTCGAAGCAGACAACCAGTTGCTCGCCATGCAGCTGTCACAGTAAAAGTAGTCTTCTCGTGGAACACGCATGACCATCCTCGACCTGTTTCCTCGGAGGGAAAAGTAGCCAACGCCGTGACGTCGTTAGAAAACAAAAACAAAGTGCATTTGCGATGCCATGAGTTGTACTGTTAACCCACATTTTAAATAAGCAGGGGGAGTTTGTTTTTGGGAAATCTCCTCGGTGTAGAGGTGCGGTTTGTGTTCCTTTCAGGGTCTCTCCTTAACGACGTTGACGATGGTTGAGCTGGAAAAGGAGGTGCTCCCGCTGCCTCCTCGGTACCGGTTCCGAGACCTGTTGCTTGGGGACTGGCAAGCTGACGATAGGTAGGCAAACTAATGAAACAATGTGCAGTTACGCACAACTATAATTTGTTGCGCATCAGTGAATCACATTACCAGGTTTAAATAGCTTGTTTCAGTACAACAAATTGTAATCAATATAGCAATAGTGTATGATATACCATATCTGAAAATAATGTTGTGCAGTCAGTGGAGCAATACAGCATAGTGACAGCTGCAACAGGTTCCATGCATGCACGTTTTTCAGCACTGGGAGCGAGTGCGCGTGTGCACAAGGGTTGGTGTTGCCTTTACAGTATGCTGCTGAAATATAAACATATCCATACTGAAATGCATGACATTTCAGATTAACCAATAATAATCCCTTTAATAAATCAATGCTTTGGGAACATTTTGAAAAAAGCAAATAATGCCTGTCCTGTTTAATTCATCTTAAATGCATAATTTAACAATTTAAACATTTATCTCTGGGACCAGGTTAGGAAATACTAGGAAAGAACAAGAGGAAAGTCTGGCTTAACCTTTTGCAATATTAAATACTCATGATTTTAGCCACCTGCCACCTGGCTAGGAAAGATACAGTATGATTGGGTGTTAGTTAGATACTAAATCTTAATTGGCGCTTACATTTCCCTTTACAGTTATACAGACCTATTGCTGCATTAGATATGACTATGCAATGTTTGAGGGATATTTCATTATAGCATTTAATAGAAAACATTTACCTCTATTTCACACCTGATCTGACTTGTTGCTAAGCAAGACATGAGGACCAAAACACTTGCTTGTGCAATTGAGTGGGTGTTCTGGATCAGAAAATTAAGGAAGCATTTGCCAATAGGTTTTAGGTGCTTATGTGCTTAGGTTTTACATTCAATACCGCAGAGAAGGTACGACATAGTACTTACCTATTACGGTCTAAATCTGTTCATAATGATTGAGAAGATGATGTCTGAGGTGAAGTGTCCAGTGACCCTTTGATAGGGGTTTTATCTCTAAATCTTTTTCAGATATGATTTCATAAGCTAAATGGTCCACAATCGAAGGCCGTTTGAAATGTGGTCATGGATACCCCAAGGGATTCTTGAATGTACTAGAGCCAGGGATACATGCAATCAATCCTATAATTGTATAACAGAGTACTTGTCTTAATACTTTATATATAAATAGACAAATTGAGTTTTATCAATGTTTATCAATGTTTTCATGAAGCATCAAATTGTCTCTTAAGTACTACTGTTAATCTTTTCAAGTATTCAAACCAACTGTAATACAGAATAGGGGTGGGAATCACCAGAGGACCCACGATACGATATTATCAAGATACTATGTCACAATACGATATTTTTGCAATTTTAAACATATTGAGATATTTTGCGATATTTTGCAATTTATTACTTTTTCCAAATTCAAAAATATGTCTCCAAAGGAAAACTTTGACTTTTGTTTGTTCATCTTACACAAATGGTATTGCTGCAAAATGTGATTGTCAAGCTGACTATTGACATGTCATAAATATTGTATGCACCAAGTTAAATTCTCATGTGCAATTTATATAATAAAATATTGATACTTGGCATCAGTGTATCAATACAGTAATGTCTCTGGAAATATCGCAATAATGTATCGATGTTCCCCCCCACTCTTAATACAGAAGCTAAAAGAATCTGAGCTCCACTGATCTAGCTAATATTGGCTCTACCTAAGGCTACAGCCCTATAGTATTTACTGCATAATAGTCATTCACTCCTGTGTCCATCTGTAATGTGTGAGTCTTTACCCAAGTTATTGTTACCAATCCAATTCCAAGCACAGCCACATAATACCTGGCCTCAGTTGTAGGCAGTATGTGCTGCTTATGGTTTATAAGTGCTAAAAACAAACCTTTATTCTAGACCATAACTGGTCTGTGATCACATGATTATAATTTGAAGTGTTTTTTATTTTATAAAATATGCATATTTATTTCTAATGTTTTACATGCATATATTTTAAGATACAGTATATGTTGTGCTATTCAGAAGTTTATAATTTTGTCATAGTGTGCAACCCCTCTCGTGCATGCACAGTGCACGCTGTTTATGAAAACCTCTTAGATATGTCACTCTTTCAGAGCAAATAGGGTTAAAACAGTGGCAACTATGTTTTTGGCTAATAGATTCAATTTAACGAGGTAGGCGTATGGCAGGAGAGTGCCCATGGGGTACCCAGAGTGATGGATCTAGATTGTTTGAGAGGCTGCAAAGACCCTTGGAAATAGGGATGAAGGGATTTCAGCAGATGTGCGGCAATGCTCCCCAAACACTGCTGAAAGGGTGATGAATGTGCAAATTTGTGTTTTAGGGGAATAGGATGCTGTCCTTCACACTGAAGTCTCTCATATGCAGAGACATCCTAGAGGGAAGTGTTTATGCCATGTTGTCACCATGCTGTGCCTGTCCCCTCTGTGGAGAGCTGTACAGTTCAGTGCACTTGCAAACGTAGACAGGTCTCTGTCATTTACATGCTAGTGAATCATTTAATATCAAAGCTGTTTCTGTGCTGTCAGTCTGAATCAAAGTTAAGTGGCACTTATGTATCCGAATGTAATGGGATGTGTGTGTACCACCACCAACAGCTATGTCTATCTGTCTTTTGTGTATGTGTGCGTGCGTGCGCGCATGTCTGTGTGCATGTGTGTCTATTTGCACACACACACACTCAAAAGCTTCCAGGCCGATATGCATAGGAGGACACTTGTAAATGTGCTCACGGAGAAAAAAAAAATCCAGGTGGGAACAGTCTGTATAAAGAGCTCATGGGTCAAGATGTTGATCTCCATGGCAGGGGAGTGATAACTGCTACGAAATTGACTGTTGTGGAAGAGAAGGAGCGATGATTGATAGTGACAGAAGGCATAATTCCGTTGCAGAATTACACTGGGATAGTCCTGCATGTCATTACGGCAGCTCATATCCATTATTCTATTCTGGGTTCTTACATAGGGCATTGAAGTTGTAATGCCTATACAAACTATATAGTTATGTGTGCATGCGCATATTGGTTTTAAATATTTTACTACTTTTGCTTTGTGTTTTGGTTATTTTTTGTCTGTTTACTCAGTTCCCAGAGGTATTGATATTGTATATCCCTCTGTACCATAACCAATTGATTCTCTGCCTCTCTCTATTTTCGTTTATTTAATTTATGTACTCACCACATGCATGCATTTATCTATATGTTCCCTGTGCTTAGGAGTTTCTCAGAAGAACTCAGAACTAGCCTATACCGTGCATGTACTCGGTATTCCCTTCCTTTGATCAAGCTAATAGATACTCGCTCAAGAGGCTTATCAGAATTGGACTTGTCTTATTGAATTATTTTACAACAGATAAATTGCATTTCTTTGCATCGTGTCTTACAGATGTTTTGAGCCTTGTAATCCCTCGGTGGACACACCGCCATTGCGCCCCTCCTCTCTGCTTTCACCTCTCTCCCCCCCCCATCCTCTCCTCACATCTCATGTCTTGTGCAGATCGAAGTGTCTCCAATGGCCTCCCCTTTTCACCCTCCTAAGAGCTCTCATCTAGCATGTAATGAAATGCAGTGCACCACTTGCTATAAAAGGGCAGCTCTTTAAAGGATGGGAATGAAGGAGGAGTTTGTCTTTTACCTGACACAGTCTTGAAGGGAGCGGCGTGATGTGGTTATGTACTTAAAGGCTTAGGAAGGGAAATTGCCTATATTGATAAAAATAACATACTGATAGTAGATCTTGCTCCCTTTGGCCTTACTGCCAATACTTTAGACTGGCTGGATTTCTAACAAGAGGGCTGTAAGGAAGGGGTTTAAGAGGACAGACAACTGGGGACGGGAGAGAAGAGTGAGATTGAGCGAGGGATGAGGCATAAGCGGTAGTCAATACGAGACTGTCTTGAAGACAAAAGACGTGTCATTTGTATGGTAATCCTGCACTCAGAGTAAAGCTCCCACACTGGCAGTCTATTGTGTGTCATGAAGACATTGTATTTCATTTCACATCTAGCTATTTGAACAAACAAGGCAAGCCGAGTGTGGGAGTGTCTTTCTTGCCATCAACAAGACTATAGTGTTTAAAAGAACGACCACGTTTTGACCAGCAGGAAGTATTTGATACAATGACAACAAAAATGGACAGAAAGCCCAGCTCACGTCAAAGATGTAACCATTCCCCATTGGTCAGAACGTGATGTGTGAGATTTAATTTGCATAGCAGTCAGCGAAGAATCACTCAGAACGTTTGAGTGCAAACATCACCAACACAATTTCAAACACGGCCGGACATTACATAAACTTTGGTTAACTACTTGCAGTTTGCATGCCATCAATCTGCAAAAGAATTGTGTGGCTGACTGTTTAGTTTCCTAATAAAAATTCAAGCCGTTGAGGTTGTAATCTGAGTGCGAGAGGAAGTTAGGGCTACAGATGGAGCGATGACCGTGGACACACGGTGGAAGTCAACTTCCAAATGCTGGGGAATGAAGGGGGGTGACGAAGGCCAATTTAAACCTGATGAATTGGTTTCTTGACTCAAGTTTGGAATAATATGCAGCAATACAAATTCAAATTTAAAACTTTTTGAGTCAAACATTCTACTTTTTAATTTTTTTGGGTGGGGAGGTGGGGGGTTGACATCTAAAGTTTACAACAATAATACTTAAAGTGCTCTATATGACTTTCTGCCACTTGATGTCATACTAATTTATACTACATGTATTCTATTACTAATGTTAATTTATACTACATGTATTCTGAAAAAAAAACATAGAGATAATTTCAAAATCTTCTTACTATCTTTTTGCCCGATGTAATGGTTCGGTGATGGGGAGCGTCACCGTCCCACCACACTACCCAGTTTTCTGTTTGTCCCTGAACACATCCCAGTCTCTTTCCCTTGTCTTGTGATTACCCATCAGGTTTGTGTTGCCCTGATTGTTTCACCCTGTCTTTGTCGGTTATTGTTTTGCTGTCCTGGTGAGTGTTGCCTTTTGTCAATAAAGCCTTCCTTTTTGAGAACGAAACCTGCGCCTGGTTCCTACCCTTCCTGCTCCCGTCACACCTGAGAATTGCCTGCCTATAGCATTGTCCGTATGAAAAAGTATAAACACTGATGGTGTACAATGATTGCTAATGTGAGCCCAATTATTATGTTTGAAAAGGAGATGGCTGAAAATTGAGTTTCATTTTAAGCCATTGCAAAATGAACAACAGGCTACATAAAAGGCTTGTACATCAACATGTATTTTCTTTGAGGAAATTCCCAGAACTGAGGGTTGGAGAACACAGTGCTCATATAGTCTGGAGATGATTGTACTGAAAAGACAATTGTGTAATTGTGTTGTATGATACCTGGTATTGAACATATCTAGCCTTCAAATGTGCTGTTTTATTGAGAAGGCTGTGCACAATACAGACAAGACATTACCTGAAGGCAGGAGTGGGAGACATATTACTTGGCCTCATTCATAGTGATAGTTTATTAAATTAGATATTTTTCCTTTGCACACGCTGTTTCTTCATACTGTGATCAGGTGCAGAATATTGTATAATGAACAGACATCAAAGCATGTTTCACAGACTGTCTAACTGTCTTACACAATCAGTTGCATAGATATTCCGTTTCATAGACCTCGCTTATCCCATAATGCAGTGCTCTCCCCTTGAGGCTATAAAACAGTCTAAGATTGCCTCAGGCTGGAAAGAATGTAATACTCTGGATTATTTATTCAACATTGTTGAATACCTCTCTAGCATTATACACTAATTCATCACACTAAGCAGTATTTGTAAACTGAGACCGTGTAGCTTACTCTGTCTTGTTAAGTAGTTTGTTTTCACCTAATCACCTTTATTAGCTAGAACTGGATTTCTCATAGCACGCATTAGATGGTTAGACCTCGTGTGTCTTTCCCAGGCAAAGAGGGGTCAGAGTCATGCAGTATCTGATACCGATAGGCACAGTGGCATGGGGGGATTTGATGTGCTATCACTGTTATGGGGGAAATTGCAAACACAGTCATCCACTGATTGCTGTTCTCCTGCTCCCAAATTGTGTTAGCTTACTGCACCACAGGAATTGTGTTGAGCGACAATAAGCCCCGTAGACACTGGGAAGAGGACACAGCGATTATTTCACTCATATTTCATTCATTTTATGTTATGTAAGTCATCCCCAAGCAGTCAGGCAATTGTTCTAGTTAGATTTCGGGATGATTTGATGAAACATTTAAGCCAATATCCAAAGCATGATGGGAAAGATCAAGTGATAGAACGCTTGTAGTTTTAAATAGTTGGTAAGAAGCCTTTAACACTGAATGAATTTAGGTTTTATGCAAAAATCTGTGTTAAAGGAGCCTTTGAGCATGCAAAACATTTCTACCAAAGTATTGTGTTTATGGCTGGATGAAGTGCTCTTATGTTCGCCCAGACCTATTTATTGTTTCCATAGAATGCGTTGTTATGAGTCAGGCTCACACCGTGTATGGATGAGCAGATGCAGTGATAGATAGAGTTATGACCCAGGGATGAAGTGAGGTTTGCTCTGTTGGGAAGCCAGGGAGGTTAACGAGGACTGCTCTACTGTACCACAGATGACGTATGTAGCATTTCTGCGTATGGTGACCCTGGGCATGGTCAAGATATGGCTCGGAGTGAAAGACTTTAGAGCATGCTTACTGAGTGTCAGTATAGCATAGTGTACGTGGTCCTGGAAAACTATTGCTTTCATTTAGTTTGATCTGCAGAAAGACAGCAGAGACTGACCTTGTTGGGGTCTCAAGCCCACATATGTATACCGCCATCACTCACTGTCTATAATGGCCTGTCCTTTGTAGTTTTGCAGGATGTCCTATGTCCTTCTAAAGATAATTTCTTTCAGTAATATGTATTTACACAACAGTTGAAAACACACAACCCATGGGTTGACTCACAACTCAAAGCTGGTGTGTTTAATCCCCAACATTTTGGTTTACAGTATGACAGTAGGTTAACTGTGTTTAACTGTAATTTCACAGTATGCTGTATAATAACAGTATAATACTGTTTATTTACAATAGATGGTGGGCCGAAGGCTTTTATCGTGTTGTTTATAGATCCCCATTGAGAGTACATCATTTTTGATGTATGATATTATATTGTTTTCCTTTATCCTTCCCTATTTCACAGTCTGTAGCCGTAATATTTTATTAACCATCACTTTATTTTGTAAAATGATTTTTAGTGCCTTTGTTTTGTATTCATTGCATTTATGTTTACAATGCAGCATATAGGTGAAACACGTTTAGCAGGACAGACTCAGTTTGATTAAAATAAAGCCATGTGGACTACTCTTTTCAGTGAGATCAACAATAGCCTATGACATAGCTTACATTTGTAATCATGATAAGTTACTGCATGAACATTATTCAGTGGAGCATGCACGCATAAAAAACGGCTACATAAACTGATCGGTGCAGCGCTAGAAATTAAGTGGTGGGTTAGTGAGATGAAGTTGAAGAGTGTTGATGAGGCGGTCAAATCAATTGTAGCAGCGCCGATTGATTCAACGCTGTCCAATAGATTCAAAATGAACCAGAGGTCTACACCAAGTAGGAGGAAACGACTGCGAACACTTCCCAATGGAGCGTGGCCAGACCATATTCACAAAGTGGATTCACAAAGTGGATATGGTCTGGTTACATCAGGCTAGCGCTCTGGAGGTCTGCGATGTAACTAGTTCTTCTCCAGGTTCAGTGTGGACCACCTCCACGTCTTAGACTTGCCTTATTTGGGACAAGAGAAAACACAGACAGTACATCATCCAGCCTCTTACACTGGATAATCTGAAGTGCACATGCCAAATCCAACCCTAGGCCTAACAGGGTCCCTTGAACCATCGCTATACACCTGCAAGTGAGCGCCCCAATACTGAATCTCACTCCACAGTATCCCATGACAGTATCCACAGCTTTGGTTACTTTCTTTCGTGAACAAAATACAAATATGATTGGCAGATTTCAAGTTAGGTGACACTAGAACGAGTTTTGATTGGTCATTTGTGCACTTTACTTTGTAAGACAGATAATATTTGGAGCATTTTTATTACAAAACTGACAAGGTAATGCATTCCATATTTGGAAAAAACTATCATCAATAAAACTCTTTGACAGGATTTACTGACCTCATGAGTGTAATATAACAATATTAAAAGAACTGCATCACAGTCTATATTCTTCTGCACGTGTAAACTGTGCATTGGTAAACAATAAGAGTGGATTTGACTGCAGCATGTTAATCACAAAAGAATGTAATAAGAATGAAAAGAATGTAATATTAATATCAAAATAAATAGTCATAGGAGTGATAGTAAAAGCATTAAAAGTAATTTTAGTAGTAGTAGTAGTTGTTGTTGTTGTTGTAGTAGTATTATAAATGGAACAGTAACCAAAATGTTTAAACTAGCCTACTTCTTGCAATTAGTTTAAGTTCTTTCAAGGACTTCAAATATTACTGTCAAGTACCCAAGGTGGGGTATGGTGTTTTTTGCTACAGTGTTGCTAGATGGTTCTATGTTGTTCTAGGCATAGAACTATATAATAATTAGGACTAACCCTTCATCTGGGATGACGTTTAGTGTGCTGTTTTATTGGAGCTGAAGCAAGCACAACATATTAGGTAATAGAGACAAGACAGTGACCTATACCTAGATGAAGCCCCACTCAAAGTTGAGCTATTTCTTAAATCAGTGTGGCATGTGGATTGACACTAGCTGCCATTTACTGAATCATCTTGTAGATTAACTTTTGTGTGGTCTTGCCTCCTCTCTCATTCCATGTTCATACCAGCGAAGATTCTTTAAAAAAATAATTGCTTGTCACAAATAGACCTACTACAAATGGATAACATTGATCTGATGACAGGAAATGTATAATGCTTAGTCTTTGGAAAGACCAGAACCGTTCAATAAAAACGGAGAACTGGTGTTTTGTTACAGTAATAAGATATATTTTTATATTTATATAATATATTTTGTAATATAAAGTTAAATATTGTAGCCTAAAAGATAAGATGACCTCAAACTTACTATGCAAAGGTCTGAAAAGCACTATCTTTGCTGTTAGCTATTGCTCAAGGTAGAAAAGTTGCTTGCCTAATTTTAGCAACCTGACTTAATGAAACATCTGACATGTCAACAGTTCAATAATCATGCAGATAAAACATTATTGGACGCTTCCAAAATAGGGATAAAAGGGTAAATTACCTTCTGGGTTGTAGTCCACATGGACTGCTACCGAAGCTGTGCTTTCTAGTCAAGCAGTAATTTGTCACCAAAAGTGAGCCGTTTGAGCAATAAATACTGTATTATGCTGATAAATTACAGTTATCTATACTGTTACTGGATAACCAACTATATATATATATATATATATAACCAACAACAATATTTAACAGTAGGTTAGGTATTTTACAGTTATTATAAAATACAGTAATATACTGTTGAAAATCCACCGTATATGAGCAGTAATTTGTTACAGTGATAATTTGAGTGAAATATTGCTGCTCAGCTGTTTCTATACTTATGCTAAAGAGACTTAAAGATCATAATTTGAGTCTCCAATAATATGTTATATTTGTTTATCCTAATAAATCTTTTAGTGGCTTTCAACAATTCTCTCAGATGTTTCTCATGAAAAACAGGATTAGTTGTTAGAGCTACAAAATATTACAAGGAGGTATTATCGGTTTACATGGTAGAATTCTTCTTTCCATCAGGTCATGGAACGGGTTATACTGCCTCTCTGCTTCAGAATTAAATTTCAATCGGGTTGGGCCTTTCTCTTCTGACTGAGGTGTTGATGTGGGGCATTTTCATTCGGGTTCGGGTTGGCTATCTGGGTCAGGGACAAGCCCCTGTGTCCACCATGCCTTGTTAGAAGGCACCATGGCGGGCTGCAATTTATTCCCTTCCTGCCATGCCATTGAATTCTCTCCTCCTCATCTGTTGTCTGCGTTGGTTGCCATTGTTGTTTTTCTTTTCCATGTCTGTTTTAACTGAGACCCTCCTCTCCTCACATGGCTTGTTAAATTTAGCCAGTCTCACATATAGGGCTGGCCCATGCTACAGGCGAACTATAGGCAGTCGCCTAAGCCCCCCGAATATCAAAAGGTGCCCAAAATATATAAATTTCATAGTCATAAAAAAAAAAGTTTGATAATTTACGCTGCACACTTCACCCCGCATAATCGTCCGATAAGCGGGAGAAGAAGGAGATGTATGGACATTTACAAACACAGATGACCTAATAACATCAAACAATCCTCAAAATGATTGCAAAAAGCCTAAACATCTGCAAAGTGTAAATAGAGATTATCTAACAGATTTCAAAGAAATAATATAGTATATAACATAGATATGGATGGCTCAGATATTCAGAGGAGCCAACAAAGGGACACAACATGGAACCTCTGCTGAATACAATGAAGGTGATGGAAGACACCCACCCTTTCCAATTGTTCATTGTAATGTTGGGGAGAGACACTATGTCATGTTGGGCTAAATCAACATTGTCTACTAGATCCTTTTATTCCTGAGACAAATAATCATTACAGTGGGACACAAAATCACGTCAGCCGATGGCCTATTCTAGCTCTTAACAGCAATATTTTTAGAGGTATAACAGTTTATTAAATCCACGGTTCAGTTCATATCTCGGTTTTTGAGCAACGGTTCGGTTCATATCGCGGTTTTATTATTGTATTTCCTTTGAGCGGTTTAATATGGGAATTTTTTCTGGCCTTGATTACATTCTGTAGAATAGTCTTCTTTTTTTTTAATACTTTCTGCCACTAGATGGCACACTAGTACCAGCTTCTCAGCCAAACAAGAACACTCTTCTTGTTGCCGCCCACACATGGGCGCTATGCTGTAGCACCAGCAAAACTAAAAAGATGAGATCGGATTTCGTTACACCCTGCTAAGGACAATATTCCACTATATCCTTAACATAGAAAATAGTAATTGTTTGCTGCTATATTCATGTTTAAAATAGACACCTTTAAAAAAAACAACAATTTGGAATACTAAGAACACTGTAGCTTCATTTCTACAAGTTACAAAATGCAAGCAGACGATTGAACAGTTTGGAACCACATGATGGCATAACAGACAGCGACCAGAGACTCAATTAAAAATAACCTGGCAAGTTTAAAGTTTTCATACCTTGGCGGACATCATGGATATTTTATTGACACATGTCAGATAGGTTTCGTGAAAGAGCCAACCACAAGAAAGGTAACTGGTGCGTCATGCCTAACCCACCCACAAAGACGACACAGTATTTGTGTGTGTGTGCTGCGCGTCTTGTCATTTCTCAGCAAAATGACACACACAGGCATTGATGTATCTAAAGTGTGATATTATTCCGCATTGCTTCATTTGAGTAAATAAGCAAGGGCAATAGACTCATTGCCATAATCCGACATCATAGTGACGGGGGTTAATACCATGAATGAGAACAAATGCAGTCTATAAATCACTTTGTATTGTGTTTTGACAACTATAAAAAGGCTCAGTGGTTCTAATCTAGTGTTGAGCTAAATGTGAAATGAAAATTGTAGTTTAATTACAGTAGCAATGTAGATGAGAGCTGGCTGCATCTGTAGCAGGTTTGGTGTGTGTATGTGTGTGTCTGTGTGCGGACAGAGGTTCGATATTCCGGAACCGCAACACAAAAACGTGAAAGTTTGTATCGCGGTTTCGGTTTCAGAACCGTTACACCCCTATAATATTCAGTTACTTGATCCAAATAACTTCTAATCTTCTGTAAAAGAGGTAGACGGTATGGGTGGATCTAAAGAGCCTGCTTCGACTGCCAATCCCAGTTTATTTTAAACAATAAACTTGTTTTGACATTAATATGTAGGCTATACAGCACAATAATTTTCATATTTTTATGTAAAATGTATACCTAAACTTGTATTATTGAATTAAATGTACCTTTTTGTACACTATATGTTTTTCTTGCCTAGGGCCCCAAAAGAGCTGTGGCCGGCCCTGCTCACATACGTACCTTGTAGTACGTATGTAGCAGTCTACCAAAAGAATGAATGCTGTTTGTAAATGTAATTTCTGCCGCTTCCTTCAACACAGAAATTTGAGCCACTTAAGCAGGAGGGGCATTTATGAGTGGAGTGTCAAACAATGTTTTTGTAACGCTGAGATGTACCACAGTTCCAGGTTTCCATAAAAATTGTGTAAAATGTGTATTGCACCGCAAATATATAACTGCATTTAATTCACTCGTCACTGGGGGCAGATAATTTAAGGCCCCTGCAGAACAGGGCATTTAATGCCCCTGGGAGCACACACTAATTAGGACTAATTGTGGCACACTCATGTACCAATGGTGGAAATTGCTGAATAGTCAAACACTAATCCTGGTTTGTTTTTGACTATATTTAATAGTGGTTAATGTAACCCACATAACTTTGGGCTACTATAAACATATATTTATATATATATGTATATTAAACGGTTGGATTAAATCACTAAAATATCTAGATGTCGCTAGGAAATGCATGTACTGTATTTGTGTAGGT
>JAODUH010005581.1:0-10052 GCA_027564835.1 Typhlichthys subterraneus | reverse complement strand
TGGAAAATAGCCCGTTTTGTACACAATTGAGGTGATGCAATGCCCAGTAGTGCGTAAGTGTGTTTCTGTATATTATTCCTCCAGCCGTGGTCACGTGGTGTCATAAATGATGGTATTATGAGAGGTATCTATTGAAGTCGGAATAAGTGGGACATCACTGAAGGCCTAGGTGTGAAATGCACGGCCCGCCACTGCTATTACCTTCCACCATTAGCATGGGCTCCTTTGCTCCTCCATGGGCTAACATTTCCCGACGGTAACGCTCACCCATCTCCCTGAGAAAGAGGAGAAGGGGAGGGGAGGGGAGGAAGCACAAAAGAGAAACATAAGATTACAGACACCTGCATTTCCCCCTTCATCAGTTTCTCATACTTCCCCCAACCTATCCTTGTGCATTCTCTTCCACAACACACCAGATGACCGAGGACAGATAGGAAAACCACAGGGAGAACTACATCAGAAAGAGGGTGTAATGCTAGGGGAGTTGGGTAGGGGCTCCTTTCTCTGTAAACAACTCCCGATAAGCAAGGCTCTGGTAACGTGGATGCCGGTGTCTACCTGGGGATTACAGCAGGCACCTGCCAAAGTTGGTGTGGGTTTCATATTAATGTCATGTTCAATGTCAGGCAGCAGAGACTCTAAATAGTATCCAGGGGAAGGCTGTCTGTCCGTAGGCATTTGTCTCAGCCCTCTAACACAGAACAGGTTTCCTATGCACCATATCACAGACATTTAATCCAACAACACTAGACTTGACGTGAACAACACAACTGAGATATGCCAAATGCCAACAGATTGGACCAAACAATAGTAATGTATATACATACTGTATATATTACACCATCATCCAAAAGGCAATATTCCCAGTAAAATGTAAATCAGCCACCACACCGCTATACTGAACGTTGGTGTTAAATGTAAAACAATATATAATTGTTTTTATTTTTTAATTTCTTAAAGTCAGAACAGATTGTACAGACAGAAGTAAAATGCTATTCTTGCATTAAAACGCATGTTAAAACCTTTGAACTTTCTAACCTGTTTAAAGGATCTTGGACAAAACATTGTTTCCACACCATTGAGGCCACGGCCCGGGACATTAGATAGGAGTAATACTTGGCCCCATAGCCAATTAGGTGACTGAATCTCAGCTGCCACGCCTGCAAGGGAAACAAAAAGACAACAATGTTAACTACAAAGGTATGAAAGGGAATAGGAAGAAATTAACATGCTGGATATGGGATAAACTGTGAACACAGTTCTGGTTAACATAAAGAAGCTGACACATTACAACATGTACTGTAAGGGGTTTGTTAAAGCAGTGTGATTTTAAGGTGTAGTTTAGTGAACATAGCCTAGGAAAAAACTAAATCACTGCAGATACCATTTATGTCAAAATAAATTAAATAACTTTTTAACACTAGAATTATATTAAAAAAAGAATAAAGTCAAAATAATAATTACAAAGATTAAGCAAATACATACTGAAAGCAGAAAAAAAAGGCTGTGCACGAGAGAATCAGAAAAACAAATGTTCCTTTTATTTTCTCCCGTGTTACTCATTTGAGCTTTAACATGCTATGGATGTTTTTACCACACGATGATGGTACACCTCAAATAAACCAAAGACAAAAAAAAGAACAAACCCTCCAGTAATTTAAGACTTATGGACAAAAGGTTAGTCTCATTCTTCTTTTATGTGCTCTCTTTGACACTGTAAACACAGGTTCCCTTGCCCTGACTTTCCCCACTTTCTTCTTTAATTGCAGAAAATAAAATGGAAATTCCTAAATGCCAGAAAGCCCCCTTCTCATTGGTTTTTCCTGCTGCCTGGGGCAAGACCCTCCATACCCAAAGACAAGCGCTTTAAGATCATCTAAATGTTTGAGTGTTTGCCAGATGAATTTCCCCAGCATGAATTTATAACCAGTGTAAAAAAAGATTGCAGCAGCCAAAGTTAAACTAAATTACCAAAATAACGAAACTCAATACATCTTACAATTACATGAACTGTGATTTATAAATGTAAAACCTTACTGAAACCAGGTACATTCATCATTAATTATTTTAATGCTCTGAGAGGGCTGGTATAGTGAACACTACACCTCAAATTAGGACTGTAAATACTGGATATACCGGTCCAATGTCTAAATAAATAAATATATAAATGTTTGCAGAAGGTTGCATGTACCATGTACTTAGAATGCCTCAGCCTCTCCCTTTTGCTATGTACATTATAATGTAAGAAATAATCTTACATGAAGTAAAACAGCATTATGTCCCTCTGGTAAAATACTCTGAGCACAAGGTTAAAGAGAGTAGTTTGATCTGTGTGAGTCTGTAGTGTGAACAGATTACGTTCCCAAGTGTCAGCTTGACGAGACCCATCTGGGTCTTAATGGCTTTAATATGGGGAAATAGTACTAAGCGAGGCTACCACAGCTGAGTGGAGGGGGAAGAGCGTTCACTTTGTCAGACAAACACTTTTCAAAAACAGTACAGAGTTGAGATTGAGATCTTATACAGACCTATGAACTGGGTATAAACTTTTTAAACAGAAGTCCACTTTTTTTAAAGAATATTAGGTGAAAGATAAGCTATGGGTCCAAAAGACATTTTTTGACAAACTAAGCATTTCTTACAACACGGTGAGTTACAACTGTAGAGCCCCTCTTTAGTCTACAGTCAAATCATTAGCCCTGACAGGAAATTATTAATATCAATGTTTTTGAACTTGAGTGGGTCACGTGTCATCAAAATATCCCTTTGATCCTTGTGTACAAATGCAGACAATATCTGCATGGGCTTTCACTCTAGACCTTTCGAGCAGGAGATAAAAGACATTTTTGTTCTCTTCAAACTCTGGTGGGATTTTGTTCATGGTGCTATGGGACAACAGGTCGTTTTGTCTACGAATACGATCTATACTCACTGGGCTGTGAACAAAAAACCCTATTCTGTAGGGAAAAAAAAGGTAAGACCTTTAGACCTAATTAATGTAAAGCCAAGACACATAATAGAGAAATCTCAACATAGTCATCAGAGTGTCACGCTAGCTGCAACTTATTTTCAAATATTATCTTCAGCCCAAGGGTCTGTGGTCTGCATTATTCACAGCTGTTTGCAAAGCGGAAACTGATAGCCCTCCTCTATAAACTTCATATGTCACCATCACCCTGATGTTTAGAATGTGTGTCTCTCTGTAATCTATTATCCATCCTCATATTCAATTTAGCCTGGAACATATTCTTCAGAAGTGTTTCTGTGAAGACAAGCGGAAGCAATGGCAGAGGCCAAAATAAATTAATTGAGATTGTTGTTACATCTGTTCAATCTGTTATAGGTTGCAATGCAACCTATAACAGATAACTGAATTATCGATAATATAGAAATCCATTCAATGCCATAAGGTGCTCCCTCAGAAGCTGTCCCCCACATTGCAAAACTGAACATCCAAATGACAATCTGACCATTTGTGGAATGTTTGAATAAGGAGAGCAATGCCACCGTGGGTCTGCATGTCTGTTAGAACATTTAGTGTGGTTTTAAAGTTGAAAAGGAAGGCAGGGTACAGTCGAAACTGTGGTAGGACCTCTGGTAAGAAATAGAATGCTTTTCTGAGACCACCGCAAGAACAGAAAGAATATTTCTGATGGCATTTGAGTAATTATAGCCCTGAGTCAATGGTTTGTATAGGCCAATCCGAGTCATTACTCAGACTTTGATTTTGAATTCCCTTCTGGCCTGATACCCTCACCCACAGCTGCAAAGGGGAAACAGCCATTTCATTCAAGTTTAAAATATGTCCCCAAGGGAGGGCTCATTCAAAGAATACTTTGGATTTGTTATTTTAGCAGAGCCTCTGAAAAAGATTTAATACCTTAAACGGTGCTGCGCCTTGGTAAAAGGTATAAAAAGAGAGAGATACAGTATACGTCATCTTATTTCTGAGTTTGGTCAGTTTTTGAAGGATGTTAAGAAAACATTCCTTATAAACTAAGATACACAGAGCCACATACCGTTTTGGGTATGTATGGCAAACCATAGAACTTGTGCTGCATCTCCTTCAGCAGTTCTGTGGTGGAACAAATCTGAGGATTGCTGTGGTAGATCTGGTCCAAGACTGCATAGAAAACCTGCCCCAAACCAAAACAAATTACATATAAAACAGCAGATTATCAGATCCTGCTGAATCAGTCATTAGGTTAAATATTGAAACTGCATAGTTTGAAGGGTTTTCCATTGACATATGGCAAATAACCCAGGTCTTTAAATATCAATGCTTATCTCTCTTTAATTATTTATTTAAGCAATAATTTATGCCACCCTTGCGACCATTGTACTCCTGCTAAGTGTCTCACCTAATGGTAGCGTTGTTGATAGGTTGGAAACACAGTTTACAGATTACAAGATAAGGTCTGTAGCGTACCGGTGTGCATATGAAACACACACGGTGACGTAGTACTCCTTCAAATAAGCAGTCAAATGACACACCTTTTACATCAGTTTAGAATTCAGTATTTTGTCTTTAATATCTGGAAAGATGACAGCTATTTCAACAGCAAGGCAAGGTTAGGCGAGGAAGGGCATCGTTTGGTAGAACCTGCAAGCTCAAACCAAATGCTGCACCAGTATCATATGCCAACAAGAGCTAATCCTGTATTACAGCATATGTGTCAGCTCGCTGATAGAAGCCAGCTATGTTTTAATATGAAATGTAACTGACGGATGGCATCACACGCACGCAATAGGACCTGTTGTAAAACCAAAAAGCACACCACGTGGATAATACTGGGATGAATGACTACCTGTAGCTGGGCGTCTGCTGCTCCACACACCTTTTTAGACTCGCACAGACGAGCCACCATACTCTCTGGAAGAGGCTGAATATGCACAGAGATTAGCCTGACGGTGAGCTGTAATGTGCAGGCGTCTAAACCTGCCTTAATTATAATCATCTGTTTAGTTAATTTGGGTGTCCACAGCTATTGTTTATACTAAAACAATTATACTTGTTACTTATAATGTGCCAGCCAATGTGTGTAATGTCTCTAATGTAAATATGGCGACGCTGCAGTTATACCTGTCCTGTTTGGTAATGCCTGGCAAACTGGCTGACGACTCTGTAGTCCGTGGCAAAATACTCCATGAGGATTGAGGGGACTTCAGCAAAATCAGTGGCACATCGGGTTCCTTTAGGAGAAAGGTTCACATTGCTCAGCTCATTTGATCTTAATATCCTGAAGTTAAGCAGGATTGACAGAAGCAAAACCAAACCTAACCAATAGCACTTAAATAATAGCACAAACAAGCCATTTATTAAACACACGCTCTAGCATCTAGAAATACTTAAGATTCATAAGTTACATAGAAATCAGGTTGTTCAGTCAATATGATGACACTGAAAGAACAGTCTAAACTTGCCACAGAGTCTTTCACTATATACACCGGATTGTCATTACTCCAAAAGCCATGTTTTGACGCATCTGGGAAGAACCTTATCTGACTAATTTCATTTAATTCAGTGATACTAATAATAGCCTTAAAGAAATGCACGCTCCTCTATGGCATTAGTTCTACTGATTTATTTGACACTTTCAAGATGCTACACCCTGACATGGTGTGGCATAAATTTCAATAAATATTTAAAGTTCAATAACTATACCTAAATGTCTTCTGTCACAAAGATATACATAACTCAGTATCTATGACCGCCCAAATAGCTTTTGAAAAAACATTGTTTTAAGTCTATAAACTGTCTGCAAGTATACGAATGAGAAAACAAGTGTTGGTGTCGTATCCCCTTTTAGCTGCAGACATGCTCTGCTGTAACCCCAACATGCAGCATAATGCTGTGGAACGCATGGGCCTTCCACACCTGTGACATGTTGGTAGCGAGTACGTCCTAGCATGGAATGCATAGCGTGGCCCATCTCGTGGAAGAGGTTTTCCATCATGCCTGGGGTCAGCAAGGTGGGAGCGGTCTTGGTGGGCTGCGGCAGGCTCAGCATCAACACCACAACAGGAAGCTGGTACTGGCCTGTCTCCTGGCAACGACGCCCACCGCGGATGGTGAAGTGGCAGTCCTGGGAGGAGGAGAAGGAACAGCCAGGTGGAACCACATTTGCATCACACTGCCCCCGAGTGGCCAGGTAATTACACTACAAATGTGTGTAGCTGCATAAGCCACTTGCTGCAGGGTATAACGCCGTTATAAATGTGGCCCAAAATGGTTTAGTGGTCGCTTCACCTGTTGAGGTTTGTCTGCCCGTTGGTAGAAATCACAGTAAATGTACCCCAACAAGCCCTCTGTTTCGTGCACCACCGCCTAGAATCAAGCATGCAGCGGGAACAGACATTTATCCATCAGGACCTTCCACGGGAGAGACACACACACACAAACGCAATCCCGATGACGGCGTGGCGCGTCACAACGCGGCAGACGTCGGGCGTACCAGCTTACGGACGTCGTCGCTCCACACCTCCCCAGCACCGGGGTGCTCAGACATGAGGGATACGCCGTAGAGCTGAGCGAAGAGGTGATTGAGGCCCTCCATGCAGGCTCCCAGGGAGAAGTAGGGACTGTACAAGCTGGGCTCTATGTTGTACCTGCCACCATCACACACACACACACACACAATATCCCTTTGAAGGTTCATGTTGTTGACAAATGCAACACCACACTGGGATCATAATAAAAACCATTAGGCACCACTATTCATTTCATTCATACATCATTATTTCAGGAATGGATAGTCAAGAGATTCATATTGATCTCTTTTGATACTTTATGTTTGCCTGACACTAAAAGATGATCATTACATTTGTTGCTGTTCTAAGTAAATCTGCCAAAGAGAACACACACTTAGAAAATCCTGCTTTAAATTAAAAACCCAATCAACGGTGGGGATGAGGAGAGGCTGATGTGGTGGCCTTCCTGTTGAAATATAAGAAACACATGGATCTATACTATACACTATACATGTTGTGCTGCAGGCTACTCTAGTTCTTCAGGATGGGCAGATATCCCCTAATGTTAAAAACATATATATATACTGTGTGTGTGTAAATATATATATATATATATATATATATATATCTCAACGGGCATGGTATGGCTCTAATCCTGACAAGATCACATTCCTTCCCCAACTTGGTTCATAACATGTATGTAATAAAAGTCTACAAAAAAAAATATTATTTGCATATAAAGCTCACATTTTCCACATTATCACAGATAGGGAACAGGGGGCCTAATACAGCTACTGTCACGCGCGCGCGCACACACACACACACACACACACACACACACACACACACACACACACACACAGAGACAGAGACACGTGTGTGTGTGTGTGTGTGCTAGAAAGCGGTAGCAGCGGTTCTGGGCAAGAAGCCTCTTTTTTACAGCCTTCTGAACTCAATTCTCCAGAGACTCCTGCCAACCACCGGAGACCAACACCACACCAAAGTACGACGGAAAGAAATAAGTGGAAACACATTAGCAAACACACTGCCATTTTCCTCAATGGCAGAATTTAAAGGAAGGAGGGAAAAGAGTAAACACAACCATACTATTATTAATATGAGAAATTGACAAATGTCATTAACTTAGTAAATGTATGAACAAAGTAAAATTATAAAAATGTAAGCAAAACCGACAACTGAAATCAAACAAGGGACTGGACAGGGAAAAGCTCATATTTACCCTACAACACCAATACAATTATGAAGACACTTGGTGGAAGACTGTGATTTTCCTGAATACAACTCCCATGCTTCTCCCCTGACACCTGTTGTACCGTCTGCTACCCGAGACAAAGCGTGGACACAATACCATTGTACACATCGCTGCAGTATGGAGTTACAACAACCACAGACCATTGCAGAGATAGAAATCAAGTTGGCTTTATCGAATGTCAGCTAGATGAACATAATAACACTGGTGTTGCAGAAATGCTCACCTCTCGGCACGCAAGACACCGCTGAAATACGGGTGATCCCATGGCATAAGCTCCTGAAAAGGGTTACAAACCAACATCATAACCATAAGAAAATTAAATGCAAGCATTAATACAAGATAATATGTTACATTGTTGAGCAACAATTATATTATGCATATTATATTTGCAGTCTTTTTCAGATTCAGGCTAAATGTTATAATGTGACCTTTGTGAACCATACATCCACAAGTACTCACAGAATTATGAGGGTTAATTTTCTTCTTCATGTCCCTCATCATATTGAAGTCTTTTGCTGTTCTGTATATTACAACAATTAAATAACTTGACTGTTAACAGGGCAAAACCAATTCACCCTATAATGTGGTAAATTGTCTAATGGGTGCTCTATCAAATGAATTATTAGCAATTTTATTTGCAGTTGATACACGGTCAATGGTAGAAGAAGAGATTATGCCTGTAAACACTATGTAAAATAAGACTGTACCTTTCTGATAGCCTGTCTGTTAGAAGCTGAAGAAAGTTCATGACAGTCTCTACAAAGACAATAAAATGGGCATAAGATGAAAGCTCACAATAGACTGAAGGCAAACATTAGCTCTATATCAGCAACAGACAAAGACGAAATTGCTGAAATAATATATTTTCTTGCTGTATAATTAGTTTGACAGGAGAAAAACATTTCCACATTTATATTTTTCAAAATTGCATCTCCTAATAGGCATACATTACATTTCTTGTTTGGATAGTACCTGGAGTTTTGGCCATGGTTCCCTTTAAAGCTCTGTGTGCATAAGAATCATAGCCCACTAGTTTGGCTAGTTTATTCCTGCATTTCAACAGGTCCTCCAGAGACTCCATTAGATTTGCATTTGGATAGAGGTAAATCCTGTAGGCAATCTCCCGGACCTGGAATTAAAGGATAGGGCAAACAAACGTATGCAATTTGTTTCTAGCTCAACTTGTCATTAACAGTTCAAAATTAACATTTATAAAAAAAATACATAAACCAAAAAATTATAATAATGTTAACAATAACAATACATTTCTAACAACTAATAATTTGACAATTTGTAATATATCTGTTGAAATAACATCTGAACATGATAGTTGCGCAGCTTGTGTAACAGCCAGAAAAGTAATGCACATGGGCAGATTTTTTTTATAAACGAATATTATGCCAAGCAAGAACACATTTATAAATTATTATGAGAGACATCTTATCAATATCCAGAGTAGGATGATTTATAGGATGGCCTAACATAAATAGATTGCCTGTAAGTAACATCACCCCCTGCTGAAAAACAAGAGAACTGCTCCATTCACCAAACCATACCAAGTCATCAGGGGAATCTGCATGTAATCCACCAATCTCGATGAAACTTCCCTCTTTTGCAAAATGCCAATGCAAATGCTCAGGAATTGCTGACTTTGCAATTCTGTTAGGCATGTGAGAGCCCATCAGAAACTCATTGTTAAGATCCAAGAGCTTGACATGGAGGGCAACAGCCTCTTTCCTCTGCAAACAATAAAAGGATAAGCAGATAAGTATGTATTCTGACATAGTGTGAATAAAAAGTTGTGTTTTCTCTAACTTAACCTTGACAGAAGAGACATTGACCCTCTCACCAGTGTTTCATCCAGGTGTATTCCACTTATTTCAAAGTCAAACATAAAGAGCTCTGCTACTTTCCTGCACAGGAAAACAGCTTATTACCATCTAAGGTAAGGGTTCTCTCTTACGTAAACACCTACATAGAACATAGTCCTTTTCTGATGTGTGAAATCAAGAGTTAATAAATACACAGTGCACAGAAATGTACACAAAAATACACAATCAACATAATTGATATGGAGAAGGCCAAATAATGAGACGCCCACGCTTACCTTGTGTCGGGGTCAAGCTTTGCCATTATGCCTGGGTTGTCCAGCAAAGTCTTAAGACTCTTGCACAGATCAACATTAGTATTCAGCCTGAAACAATAACATTTTTAAAATAAAACATTAAACAAGCTAAGCTACCAGTTACTCTACGTTAAATGAAGCTTAACTACACTGAAGCTACCCCAAAAGAAATGTAGCAAACTA
>JAODUH010005580.1:0-10053 GCA_027564835.1 Typhlichthys subterraneus | reverse complement strand
CTATATTTTCTATTCATTTTGCAACTCATTTGAGGAAAGAATGTGAGTTTTCATAGAAAACATGAAATTGTCTGGGTTACCCCAAACTTTTGAACGGTAGTGTATATAATATTAAAAAATGTAAAACAAATGTTTGGGTCTCAGGAGTAGGCTATATGGTCATAATCATGGTCCCCATCTGTCTCGTGGTATAGTCTACAAGCGTTACACTATATGGCATCGTATTTTCGATGTCTGAACAAACAACCATGAAATCGGACATGCCATAGAAGTAAAACTCATAACTCAAACTAAGGGACCACGAGACAGGCCACAGAGACCACGAGCATGACCACAGGGACCACGGCCATGACCACGGCAAATGATCCGTGCCACTCATGTGACCACTAGCTTCAATGCCCCTAGCGGTAGCGACCAGCAACGGCAGTGGTCCGTTTTTGTGACCATGGTCACAGGACAGACCGCAGATTTGGCTACAACCCCTACTGTGATTTTGGCACTACCGCCATATTGGGGGTCAAACAAATAATTGCATAGGCTTTAGGGCTGGGCGATATACTGGGATTTTTTCAAAAGAGAAATTAGACAATATTGTTTATATTGGTATAGTTATATTATGGATTTATTCATGACTTTATCGATTTGTTCGTCTCTCCCTCCATGCCTGCACTTGGTGCGTTCAGAGGGTCAAAGAGGCGGACACCAGAGAAAGCTCACATATGTCAATTAATGTTGCTAAAAATAAAAATGATCACATTTCCGTCGGGTTTCCTGTTTTTTCTCTATGCCTGAAGATTTAGCCCACTTGATTGAAAATACCTAAATATATCGTGTATCGGTATTCAACCTAAATATTTTGGGAAATTATTTTTGGTCCATATTGCCAAGCCCGAATAGGCTTAGCTGATATTAAAATGAAATCACACACATTGTATGTTGTGCCTACTGACACTGCACCATTAAGATAAGGTTCAAACTCCCCTTTGATAGGACTAGGAAGCAATCTTATCCAGGAATGTCCCATAGAGACAGAGCCCAAATTGACTTTGTATTGCATGAAGCTGCCTCCTTGTCATTTCTGACTAAATATGCTGTATGATGGGATGTATTATGAACAAGGTGAAAAGACAAAAATCCAGAACTAAGTTAGTTTTCATGTGCTGCCACACTGAAAAACCACCTAAAAAAAAAAAAAAAAAAAAAAAAAACTGTTTTTAAAAAGTGAGGTAGGCAATTGTAAGCAAATGCACTTTTGTCAAATTCAGCAAATATCTCCTCATGGTCCATTCTGGAGACAAGGAGACAGAAGTGGTTCAACCAATAAGATAGGATCAAGGCATCAGCAGAAAGAATGGGAGAACCATAGAATCCTGACATTCAATATGCCTACATGTGGTGACTGGTTTCCCTCCAGGAATTTTAGTGTAATATGACTTGTGGCATTCTATTGCCTGTATGCTTAGAAGGATGAAGAACGTTTCAGTTCAACAGCCTATAAAAACTTGGTTCTGGGTTATATACCGTTGATAATGCATCCCATCACACAACAGCTTTTAGGCATGTCTGTTTTTGTTAGATGACAACAAGGCACCTTCACACAATACAAAGTCATTTGAAGTAACCCTTCCCCCTGTAAAAATCTCAAAACAATCAATCACTGATACTGTGACAAAAGGCCTCCACAAACAAGTGAGGCATTATTTTGTGGAAACAATCTCCGTATCGGGCAATTCAATTGAACGCCTCGGGTTTCCACTGAAAAATAATTTCAAAGAAGGAAGCACCAACATATATTTAGTTTTAGTTAGGTTTTGTGCAGGCAGATACAATCTGAGGTGCATAGGGTTAACAGCAGCAGTTGGAACTGATTGAGATGAGGCACCAAAAAAGGTTGCCAGATTTGGCAGACCCACATAGCCTTGTACTTTACTACATCTTCACTTCCAATGAAACAATCAGACATCCTATACTCATGTCTGCAGATCTCCATTTTGTTCTGCACGCACATGTTACAGTTAGTGTGTACCACCTCCCGACTGGTGTGCGTCTCCCTCTCAGTGTCTACCAGGCCACTTTCTTCAGCCTGATGGGTCCTCTTAGCAGGTTCATGATGTGTTCTGTTCCTTGGCTGCACCTGCTTACTTTGCCTTGCAGAGCGTGCAGCGTCTGTACTGTCAGCGTGGCCCATATGAAGGGATGGCACCCAGTCTGGATCAGACTCCATCATCTCATATGAAGGTTGTCCTGCAATGAAGGATATAACGGCTTTGTAACGACAACATAGAATAGATTTACATGCTTCAATGGTCTATAACACATTACTTTTACTGAATCTGTATGCTATTTCATGCAGTTAAATCTAAATTGCATTTAGATTTGTTTTTAAAGTAAACAATATTTTCTAGGTTTCATATTGCCGGGGCATCAAGTCAGAACCGGTTTTGAGAAACCAAGATCCCAACATGGAATTCTGACATGAGGGTGAGTTTTTTATTTTTCGATGGCAGAAATTGGTTTATGGTCACGGTTCATCTCATAGGTGGTTGGCTTTCCAAACTTAAAGCTCTGAGAATTTCCCAAAACGTCAATGGAATCAATAAAATGGAAGACTAGTGACACTAGTGACATGACTGTCAATTTTAGAATGGCGGGTTTCCAATCATCTACATTTTCTGCTCTGCTTCCACAATTACTCTAAGAATGCCAAAGGCAATGCATGTGCTTATTCGTAAAATCTACCAGCCTCATAAGTGCACAGACGAGAAGTGACATTTGAACGGGAGGTTTCTGACCTTCGTACAGCAAAGTCTACATTATGTTTTATATCTGATGTATTTAGCTGTTAAGCATGGCTACTAGGCAATGTCTTCTGAAAATATTCACTACTGTGGTTTGCAATCGTTGCTCTGTCCAGATCGCTTCTTCGACTTAGGTAACCTAGGCTAGGGGCGATAGTAGTAGCTCCAAACACACCCCTATAACCAATCCGGCTGTAGACTGAGGTAGGACCGCCTACCTTCTTAAATGTACGGCAACGGAAATACGGAAATAAATAAAACAAGGAAATGTGGAAATATGGAAATAAATAAATGTAGAAATACATAAATAAATAAAGGAATAAATCAATACATAAATAAAATAATGTATAAATAAATTAAGAAATAAATGTATATAAAATTATTAATTAAATTAATGAAAAAATGCACAAATAAATATGTAACTACCTGTAAAAATACAGAAACAGCCTTTATTACAAAAACATAATATTTTTTATATTTAATTTTTAAATTATTATTATATAATTATTATTACTTTTATTTATACATACATATATATTTATTTTTTATTATGGCAGTCCTGGTCCTCCATATGGCTGTACCAACAATTTAAACAATAATTCGGGCAGAGTGCACTTGGTTTTATTTATTTATATACATTTATTTTATTTTTTACACATTTTATGCCGTGTACGGTATGTACTCGATTTCGGCTCAGTCCTCTTGACTGGCTACGGAAGCCTACTACTACTAGGGTACTGTCCGTAACACCGTTTGTCTGCGGCATGGATGTATTGATTCACAGAAAAACCAAATACATGGGCCTTTCATCATACCGTCCACTGTTTAAAGGACACACACAGTAAAGTGTACAGTTACCGTACCGTACTCCAATTACACAATGCCGTTGTATACCTTCATGCGTGCTTACGATGCACGGGACGGTAGCTACCGGTACGGTGTTACGCCGAATTGTGTGTCCTGCCGGACCCTTTCGAAAGTGCGCATGCGCCACCTCCAATCATGTACAATCTAAAATAACGGGTGTGTGATTTGTCGTGCAGTTTCTGTCTCGCTTCTGAAGTGTTTTAGTTCGGGAAAGGTTTACTAAAAGGTTAGCTAGCTATCGATGGTGGTTTGCTCTGCAAAAAGCTTGTGATTTTAGCGATTTCTGAATTAAAGGTGAATAGTAACCTACTTTATCTACACCAGCCTCGTCGTTTTAAGGTTAATTGATGTCTAGATATTTATAAATATTATTTATAGATTATCGAACCTTTTCATGCTTTTTCTGCTTTATATAACATACATCGTTCCGAAAGGGTCATTGAATCCGGCAGGACACAGAATTAGGCGTACCGTACTTATAACTTCAGTTTTGACAGAAAACCAGAACATTACTTATAACAAAAGTGACGTTACTTAAAACAAACAATCCCTTACTTACCTTTATGAAAATGTCGCGAGCAAACATACATGAACGGTGATATCTTGGCGAAAGTGATGTTATTACGTTTCAAAGCTGAAACCCATGCTATCCGACGCCTCCTTGTCATATCTGATACCTGCGGTCCATGGCCTTTTTTCCAAGTGGGAACCCTAAAGAACCTGGTCCCATGGTTGACTTTCCTACCTTTTCCATCGTGGGATTTATTATAGCAGCCTTTCACACAACACGCTCGTACCATATCGCAAATAGAGCTTACAAACTAAAGATGCTCAAAATAACTAGCCACCTCCTCCGCAAAATACATCCAAAATGGCGTTTAGGTTAAATCAGGTTTTAAAAAACTGAGCTAAAGGTGTGTTCAGTGAAGTGAATGTTAGCTGTGTTCAGTGAAGTGAATGTTTCCTACGTCCAGTGAATTCATTTTCTGTAAATATTTAGCATCTTTTAAAGAATAATAAAAGCTTTGTCTAATTACTGGATTCAGATAATTACTTAGACGTCTACTATAAATGTGATTAACATAAAAGGACTGTATGCCATGCTACTAAACAGAAGAGTTAAATATTCACTCCACTTTTGTTGCATCCTTGGACAGGGAGAGCGCCATCCTGTGACGCACAGAAACTGCCAGAGACAATGGAATTTAACAACACTTCTCTGTAATTAACCTGATGCTTCCTGCTGGTCAGATTGCACATTCATCATGTGTCTGGTGCATCCGTTGTATCCCCATTGGTCAAATTGCTATTAAAAGTGTCAGCTGTTATTGTAAAGTCCATGAGGTGTGATTTTAAAGATTTAATTCCTCAGGTTATCACTTCAGGTTAACAAATAGTCTCATGATCTCACAAATGCACTGAATACAGTAATTTTAAATCATGCTTGTATAAAGTAACAAATGTAATTGTCATAAAAAGCATTAACAAACCAATCTGGTTATTGGAAACACTGAAAATAAAGACATTTCCATATGGGGTTAAATCTAGAAAACAATGTAAATGCACAGGGCTGCCACACATTTTTGCCCTTATGTGAATTTTATCAGGCTGGATGCACCAGTCAACTGGACCACTGCTGTACAGGGTTACTCTTTCATTTGCTCTGTTGGTGGTTTTGTACAAGTTATTTAGTAAGCACTGTTAGCTCTGTACAACTCAAACCCTTCTTGTGAAGTACATACTGAAAAACAATCGTTTTTGAAACAAACTTGTCAAAATGGAAAGGTTGATTTATTATCTTCACAGCAGTAGACCCTACAATTAAAACATTTCCTGAATGTGCCTTGTTTAGTGGAATAGCTTTTGTTTGTTAAAGTGCAGGGTAAAACGTCAGTGAACCAAACATGTCTGAAACAGCAAAAACAAAGTGGCACATTTTCTGAATTTGAAAATAATTAATTCTGACCTTAACATTGGTTTACCAGCTTAAGACTGGCTTTAAGGAAGTCCAAACCCAGGGATGTTTTTTATTCCAAAATCCATAGCTTGTTGAAACTCTTTAAAACCGTGGGAGATTGGAAGCTTGATTGTATTTGAATGTACATTTGCCACAGGAAAGTGTGAGCTTCTCTGAAAAAGGAGCTGTGGCTGTATTGTTGCAGGAGGAACTTCCCTCAGCCCAGTCCCAAACATAAGTACATCCTCCAAAGACAGGCTTGACTCTCCCTCTGTGGAGTTTAGGAGTAGGGAAGAAGGCATTTTAATTTATTTTAAATAAGATTGTGGCAGAACGCAATATGAAGTGCAACGTGTAATACTTTGAAATCCACATCAATTGACGGTAGGAAACATTTCATTGCTCTATATTGACTATATATTGCATGAAGATGCCTCCTCCTCACTTTCATCTGCTAACAAATAACTCAAACATGCCCAATAAAGCTGCTGTATAAAGTGCTTTGACACCCTTGGTAGCCCTTAACATGTTTTGCATTTTCATATGTCGCGTTGTGCTGTCTTCTAGGCCAGAGGTCTTCAACACTGGTCCTGGGGTCCACTGTCCTGCATGTTGGATATTTCTGCCTGCTCCAACACACCTGATTCTAACTAATGGATCATTATCAATCTCTGCAAAACCCATTCATGTGAATCAGGTGTGTTGGAGTAGGAAGACAACATGCAGGACAATGGGTCCCCAGGAACAGGGTTGACAATATCTGCTATAGGCTACTATAGCATTTCAATCCCTTGGCTTGCAGTCTCTGGCATCAAACACTTACAGCAACGTCACTGAAGTCTGTGAGGGTTCGGGGCTTAAGGAGCGACATTGAGATTGGGCCCTTGTTTTCTAACTATAAAAACAAGTGAATACAGGCAATAGAGACAGCGCAAGTCATTATTTGTCATTATTTTGAAAACATCTCCTTCCGCCCACTTGAGGGGGGACACAATCAGTACCACAATATGCTAAAATTCTTTACCTAGCTAAAGATGTTTGATATTTCACCAATGATTAGTGCAGAACCCGATGTCAACCATCACATGTAAGCATACAGTGTCGAGATCCCGGTTTCTCCTCCCATTCTTCACGATGATGCTTTGAGTCTTATTGCCTATACACTTTTGTCTATAAAGGATCGGTTACTCTACTTTTGTGTGTTTTTTTTTTTACATTGTTGATAGTCCAAACCGTCAAGACATGTTTTGTTTTTTGTTAGAAATATCAAGGTGGCAGCTTCATGCAATACAAAGCCAATGTAGAACGATCAGTATATAATGCTGGATGAGGCTTATATTTGTTCAAAGTCGTTTTCATTAATATGAAGAATGACTCAAGAGACTCTTGTTTTTGCGGCTGCATCTCTGTGCTTTGTTTATCATTTCTATGACAACTAGAGTGTTATTTCCTTAACTCCTGGCTCAACATCCTAGCGAAAACAACATTTCTCTTTCATTTCTCTTTTCTTTTTAGCACTATCCAGCAACATAGAGGTGGTTCGTCAAAGGAAAGCATATACTATACACATTTAAATCCATATTTACTGCATGTGACTGTGGATTTATCACTTACGTGAGTAATATCGTATTGGTCCGAATATAAGACGACAACCCCTTTTTCAAGAATCATTTTTATAAAAACACTTTTTGAAGAACAAATGTTTGAATAAAGAAAATTATTCATTTGTAAAAAATAATTATACTGAAAATACATTGAATAAAACTTTGTAAGCTGTACCGTTATTTAACATTGTTTTACACCGTCCGAGGCTAGCTTTGAAATCGGTGTTTACATTTAGCTCTTTGGTGATTTCCAATGCCTTAAGTTGAATGACCTGTCACGTATTCACACTCTCCTGTCTAGCTTTTGAAAGCGGTCGCTTTTGGGACCACGGTAAGATTTTCTTTGACCGTATGCATTTCTAAGTCGGTCTTTTTGCGCTCTCAATCTTTAAAAATTGCATTCAGTGACACCATATTTCTTGGCTGCTTGAGAGTAGTTTGACTCTGATGCATTAATTGCCATGATTTTTAAATTAGCATCGTAACTCCTCTTCAGTTGTTTGTTAACTTGACCTACTTTTGAGCCGCTTTGTTCAAGACGATCACTGTGTCTTTCCATATTTCATGCATCTCTATGCTAGTAGCGAGGGACAGTGGATGAGTGCATAAACTAGCTTACAAGTAATGTACCCCATTTGTCTAGACCCCAAATATAAGATGACGTGACTTTTTAAGAAGCATTTAAAGAAAAAACACTGTCTTATATTCGAACCAATACTCAGGTTACTGGGAAATAGGTTATAAAAGTGTAACTTTCTTCCTTTTATATTTCACTTCTTATTTGACATTTGGTAGAATGCTAAAAACAGTTAATACCCTCAAGGTAGAGCAGATAATCCCGCCAGTAGCTCAACACCCGAGCTTCTTCCTGACGCCACGTGCTTCCTGGTGGACTTAAGTGCATGTGAAAGACGTTCTCCACTGCATCCGCTGTCAGCTTGCTCTCGGGACAGCACATGAAGGAGATGAGTGAAGGATGCTGCTCCAGAGCACTGAGAAAATCCAGTGTTGACAGTCCCTCCTTGAACCTACACATTGACAATCAGTGTATAAGACAAACTGCACGACATTGGGAATATGTGAACACTGACTGTTGCTGCAAGATGTAACTTGAATATAGATGTACCATTTCAAGAGCAAGAAGTAAAGTGACACTTTAAGACCCCCTACTTCGTATGTCCAGTAGAAAATACATTTACTATATGGTGTGCAATGCTAATATTGTTGTAGCCACATATTAATCATAAAAAATATATTCATGCCTCTTGTGAGCCCTAGGTAATTAAGATTGAAAATACTGTATATAAAAACACCTTAACAATAACCTTTAGAGAAGTCATAATTGTTTACAAATACTGTACATTAATAAAACATCACTGACGCCACCTGAACCTTGATGTAAAATAACCTAATATAAATCAGAACAGACAGACTATGTTATACCTCTGGATGGAAAGATGGTTTCGGTAGATGAAATACCATTGAATGTAATCATCTACTACTTTCTTCTTATCCTCCAGTGTGCTCATAAAGCGATAGCAGCATGCTGTCTGAAGCATGCTGGAGTGTTTCTCTGTTAGTCTGCGGAGCTCTGTCAATGATGTTGTGTTCTTTATCTGTTGTACCATGTAAAGGAATGACATGTTAGTGTTTACTGCACCAGTTAACCTTTGTGTTGTCTTCAAGTAAAAGTTGACCCATTTTCAAACATTTTTATATCAGATATGGTTTTCTAAGATCCAATTACACTAGTGCTGTACCAAACTATTATTTTTTGGAGATTATTTTTTTAATTGACCGATTAATCGGATAACTGAATTAATGATAATATAGAAATCCATTCAATGCCATAGGGTGCTCCCTTAAAAGCTGTGTCACCCACATTGGTAACAGTGTTGTGCGGCCTGCACCATTTTGTGCTACTTATTACGAAGCCAGGGCAATGTAGAAACACTAGATTATAGTTTTCAGCACAGAATGGGCAGCTATCAGACCGTGAGCAGATTATTTCCTTAACTTCACTTAAAGTGTATTATCTTACAATCACTGACTACACCATTAACTGGTTTTAATATTTTTATGTAAAATCTCTTAACAGTCTTTAACATTAAATCTGCAATATCTTGTTAATAAGAAATTTAGTGCATAATACATTTAGCACACAACAAAATAAAGTGAAATTAAAATACATTTCAGGAATACCAAAACATTGTGCAACCTTAAATTTAGCAGTCCCAACAAAATTATCTTACAGTAAAATGTGTGCAATTTGAGTAAAAATAATTTAAACAGGAATAACTAAAATTAGTATATTCTTAATCAAATCTAACACACCCACCAAAGCAGATGCATGACCCTCTCTCCTTTCAGGTTAGGCTTATACCGGTACTGTAGAATCAGATCTCTATGACAATATACGAGTAATATATGGCCTACAAGTTAACGCTGTCAGGTCGATGAGATTGTAGAGCAAGGGGGCAGTGGGGGTAAAAACCAAGCAAAATGTTTGATCATTAGGTTATATTGCTTATAGTCTAGAAATGCGCGAGACAGAAAAGAAAGCGTCTGCTGGTGTAATCAGTGCAGCTTGTTTTTAGGCAACCAATCAGGTGGATACATGTACAGTATCGTGCCTATAGGTTATGTTTGCATTAGGTTGCTGTATTTTGTAGATGCTTATTTGTTGGGAGCGCGACTAGAATGCACTAGGCTAATTTCTTTCCCATTTCTCGCAAGGTGTGTGTGTGTACATACAGTATCTCACAAAAGTGAGTACACCCCTCATATATTTGCAAATATGTGAGCATATCTTTTCATGTGACAACAA
>JAODUH010005579.1:0-10053 GCA_027564835.1 Typhlichthys subterraneus | reverse complement strand
TACATTTTATTTACATTACATCTGGATATGGAACACATACAGCTGCTTTTGTTTGTAATATGGTGCCATATCTACAGTGCATTATTGCCATGTCAATGGTGAATCTAGTCAGTGTAACTTACCCTTCGTAAAGGTTGCAAGAGTCCACGCAGGTACGGCTGCGGCTAAAGTACCGACAGGTGAGACACTGGTCTGGGCCTTGACCCCAGCACCCTGCGTCTGAACATAGCTGGTCACACACCATGTGCTGCCGGGCTGCTCCACGCACGCTCGCTCGCACACACACACACACACACACAGACACAAGCGTGCACACACACTCACACACACACGTGCACACACACGCACACACATGCACGCACACACACACACGCATGCACACACACACACACACACACGTCTTGTTAGCAGAAAATCTTCAGACACTCTCCTCCAATAAGAAATGCAGTATACCATTACATAATCAGTCATTCACATCACAATCTTCACATATGATCTAGTGAAAAGCAATCATGTGTCATAATATACTTAGTAATAAAACCTATGATCAAGTCTTGATTTCACCATCCTATAAGCATTCCAGTTCATACAGTTCAACCCGGCACATCATTCCCAGAGTTCGTTCTTTCACAGAGCCACGTGGCTTCATCTCTTCAACACTGAACTCCCCTTATCCACCAGGAGAACCAGAGCGCTATACCTTGTCAGATGCTAATAGAGTACACAGCGTGTGTCATACAGAGGAAAAGGTCATGCTTGTCTGCTTGGGAGCATGGGTTGTTGGATCAGACTACTGCCGTAATGACCCAACAACATGGCCATTAGTTGTCCTGAGAGGCTGGGACCTGAGACCACACACATCGTCATTAAACTCTCTAGGAAGTTTTATGAAAAAGAGTAACATTGTTCTCTGCAGTCGACTGGCTGAACATACAGTGCACACACACACACGTACACAAGCTACAGTATTATTTATGTAACGAAGGCATGCCAGTGTCTTATCAAAGGTCTGCTGACCTGTACAATGTGTGTATATACACACAGACAAACATTGAATGCCTACACGGTTGTATGTGTATGTTAGAAAAGTGTGTGTGTGTGTGTGTACTGTACATTATGTGCACACTGCCACTATGGAGCTGAAGTAGGCACTAGCTAAAGCGCTGGATAAGGAGACACCTGTGCTGAGTCAACATTGACGAAGCACCGATGGGGCCCAGACAACACCTGAACACACCGCACAGACTTAAGTATTTGTTTAAAGGAGACTTAAAGGAAGGTTATAACTGGAAAACTCCATCATCAAGTACGTTATATAATGCACAATTGTTGACAAACTATATATTATACATACTGTGCATTCCTATCTCTTGCTGGATCAATCGGTTTATGGATGCTGACTTTTGTCACACATGTCTCCATTATGGGTACATTTCTACTGTATATCTCCAAAATGCTGCATGGTATGTCCGTAAATCCTCTTGTTCACAGGTTTGAAAGTCTCGGCATCGTATCAAAGGGAAAGAGAAAGACAGCAGAGTGTATTTGATAAAAGATGAGTGCAAAATAAGGAAATATCAGCTATTCTGCCAGGGCTATAGAGAACACACAGGTATGTGCCTAAGTGCCGCAGGTAAGTTGAAGAGAGAGAAGTGTTGGATTTGGAAGGACATCTGGAAAGATGACCACAAAAAAACATTAAAAAGCCTGTTGGAAAACCCACATTATATACAATGGTGCCTGGAAAGAACGAATGAAAGAAAGAACAAGGTCTGACCTGTAGCACCTCTCAAAGCACCAATGCGACCCAAAGTGTGTGTGTATTACTGTGTGTAGTCTAGTCTCTTAATTGAGCTACTTATGGCTGACGCTGCCACATGATTGCAAAAGAAAAGGGCTCCTTCTTCTGCCTATCTCCCCTCTCTCTCTCTCTCTCTCTCTCTCTCCTCTATCAAAGGGATCATTGAAGGGGAGGTCAGGCGACTGCTGAAAAGACTAATGAGTGTGGCCAGGCAGCTGTGGGAAATGATCTCTGTCCACCTTGGGCAGTGGCAGGGAGGGGCAGGGTTGGAGGTGGAGAAGATTTGGGCGGAGGGAAGGGAATAGGGGGGGTGTTGCTGCTAATAATGATCCCAGTTCAAGACACTTGAACCCACTCTCAAATATTTTCACATCCAAGTACTCCTTGTGCCAGACTGGACATTCATAAATACTGAACATTTGATTATCTGAATCGTGTAGAATAACATTATTAATGTTCATTATGCTGGGAAATGTGTTATACACTTTTCAAAAGTTCCAGCACACATACTGTAACCTGACATGCCAGAGGAATTATTGTATTGTTGAATTAAGTCCATCTGGGGAGCCGTACATTGAAACTGTTTGTGAATGGCTGTACTTTCAAAAAACATACTTGGCAGTTGATTGGATGAAGCCTGTGGTCGTTTTCCCTGTCGGCACCATGGTCGGCACACCTACGCCACACCCGTATAGCTATAAACATAATGCTGATTGGGAAGTTCAGTTGCTACTCGGACACATTCAAAATGATTCCAAGGCTTTCCAGACTGATTCTCACAGAGAAATTAAACTGAAGCTGTATGCGACCATCCTGATCTCGCGAGGCTACACATACATTATCTATACAGTGTAAATACACAGTATCCATGTAACATTTTGAAACCAATACTAGCAGCTTTTTCTTTATTGCAAATATATTTTATGATTTACAATTTATTCCATATACCCCCTGTAGTACCTCAAAACACCTATAGGGGTGTGTGTGCACACATACTGTATGAGAAGCACTGTTCTAGAGGGTGAGAGATTTGCCCCCTGACCTGCTACATTGGCTGCAAGCAAATACTGTGCCACACACACACACACACACGCACACACACATGCACACACACACACCTGCTGCTAAACTAAAAACAGACACATAATATTATACGGAACATTCACCAAAAAGAATTGTGACTCTGGGGCATCCAAGTTAGTACAGTGCATGTGTGTGCGCACATAAAGTTCTGCATGCAAAAATAATGACTTTAACTCAATAATGCAAATACTGCCTCATTAATGTCTATAAAAATAAATAATGCCCAAATGTGGCATAACAAACCATTTTGTAAACAATGTATGCCTCAATCTTGTTATTTCAATTCAGCTAAACCATTATTTACACACAACAACTGGGTTTGTATAATTAGAGAGAACAATAGTGAGAGTAGTGATTTATTCTGGAAACAGAGTTAACCAAGTTAGTGACTTGTGCTAGACAGAATTACTATTGTGTTCACCCTTAGTGTTCGCGGGTCAATTCTGATCCATTTGAATTCATTAGTAAAGACTGCTTAAAAACACTAATTATCACCCATTCAAATGTTGCATTCTACTAAGTAATGTATTGTTCACCCAAAACAATATGTGTATGTAATATGATCTTTTATGTATGAAATTATGACTTTTAATTTACTATGGAGAGGTTGACAGTACAGTAGGCAATAGCAAAATCCCTAAAATATGTTGATATAGGTTGCACACAAATACTATTTCACATTGTAATCCTTTGCATGTTTGTGCGCTCCTGCACGTCTCTGTATGTATAACAAGCAGAGTGTACACAGGTTGTCCACCTGCCATAGGCGATACTATCTTGATAACACGCCACGTGTGGACTTTAGAACAGGTTTTTGCTGGTCAATCGCACAATCACTTTCCGCTGCCTCAAGATAACAATGCGTTAGCAATGCACTAGACCACACCTCTAGACACCTTTAGACCAACACACCCACCGACCCACATTGTCTTTAATGTCTTAAAAAAACATGTGCATGGCACCCATTGCCCTCTATGCCATGCTCATGCCACGTCCAGTCAGTTGCTGTTACGGGTGGTATCATAGTACCACCTATCAGAGTATGTGAGCGGAGCGATCCCAATTTGACTGGAGCGAGGAGCGTAATTTGAAGCGAGAATTCGGCTCCCGCTCAATCTATCGCTCAATCGCTCAAGTATCGCTCCGATCTTGGCGAGTATCTGGTCACATCGTAGCTGTTTGCTTACGTGTGATCATAGCGTGTGATGTATGGTAGTTTAAGACGTGAAATTATACCCCTTACCTGTGGTTGGCTCTGTCTACCTAGGGAAGGCTGGACAGAACCTGACATGAAGTAGCTGCAATGACGCAGCAAAGAATAACATTGTGCTTGAGTCTCTGTGTTCTTATTAAAATAACACATGACAACACCCACGATACTGTTTGAGTGTAGACTATAGGCTATATATTGGTTAAAAGGCAGGCTAGATCTTGAGTCTATTTGAAATGATAGGCTAGTGTAGGCCTATTCTCATCCATTCATGCCTTTAATACATGTAAATGACTTTGTTACATTCTAATAAAAATCGAACAGCCTATTAACAGACATGATAGGCCTACATCATCACAACATTGTTCGGGTTTGTTTGAAGTAGGACTACACAAATGAATGGAGCAAATTTGGAGTGGCAATTTAGTTTCCTTTGAGCAAAGAGCGTTTGTGAAGAGTGATGTGAAAGACTTGAAAAGGAGGAGAGGACCATAGACTTCGAAGAGCGATGAGCGGGTTTTCTAATAGCTCCGCTCCGCTCACATACTCTGCCAAATATGAAGATTGATATGACACAACAACACTGGCATCAGGGAAGGTCCCCTTATTTGGTCATAGACCAAGTGCAGTCAATAAGGCGAATATCGGCCGATACCACTGTACAGTCTATATATAGGTGCATCCCTAGTGTAAATGTGTCTGTGGTTGAGTGTGGGGTTGTGTGAGTAGGATAATACTTATTGCATGTCACTCTACAATCTAATTCAAGTAAATATGCTTTCATGGCATTAATTATAACTTCCTGTAATTTCATAATTTTACACAATATTATTATAAGGTTTTATTACTATTTTTTTGTGTTGATGTCATTGTTTGGTACTTAATAGTCTGACAACTTTTATTATGTGTTCCTCTGCATAAAAACTTTCTTATACAGTATAGTCAAATAAAAATTATCAAAATGTGTATTTTGTGTATTATGTGTATAAATGGGTATATGCTCCGGTAAAAGTGTTACGTCACGATCATTCTCTGAGCTGGATAGCTTGGTTCCAGGCTTAAAACTTTATATAAGAATTTTACGAAAAGTCAATGGAGAAAATGAAAGGGAAATCTACTTCCGGCTGAGACAGATTTATCATACCATTTAATTATTTCTCAGGTCAGAATGGTGAACAATATACATTCTCCCTAAGACAGACACCAGGATGCTGAGAGATGCAATTAGATTTATATTAAATATAAGGCTGACACAACATTCTGAAAATGTAAACAGATTACTGCAGTAGTGGAGGACTTGTAACTAAATTATTTAGTGCAAATGGGCTTATCAGTGATTTTTTGAAAATACTGTATGACAGCAAAAAACAACAATAACAAGCAAACAAAAAACAAACATGACCCCAATTGTCATGTAAAACTAATGCTGTAAAAATAGTCCGCCAATACAAATCAAAAAATTATGAACAGAAAAAGCAACTTTTGGCATATGATAAAAGTGAACATTTTAAACGTTCAATTTAAATGTTCACTTTTACATACAATTGAACATTGCAATTGTCCTGCAAAGCCCAAAAGTCTGAGCCTCAGATCCAATTTTCAGTTCGGTGAAAGCTTTGTTAAAAAATACATAAGTACTAAATGTTGGAGGGCATAAAAAATAACATGAACATGGGTTAAAGGGAATTTTACTTTGATCGCTTGACAAGTTAAACATTGTACTGTTAAAGCCTTTTTTAAACCACTCAACCTACAGCTAATTATTCTCTAGACTTACTGTAGCAAGTAAGATCATACACGTATATAATATCTACCATTATGAGAGAGTATTTCCTCAGAGTTATGAATGATTGTTTGGATTTTAAGCGCTAGCTCATACATATTATAATTAGCTCACATTGACAACAACTGTGGTAGAAATTGTTCCCTGTAGAACTGTAGAAACTGTAGAATTTAGATAATGCACTGAAACATTCTCAAAACAAGTAGCGTAAAACAACTATATTTTACATATCAATGTGATATCAATTCCACAAATTACTGCAACAACATATTTGACAACTGTTGAACAAAGTTTTTTCTGCGACACAATGTCTTGATTTCACAGTTTCAGAATTTGCATTGTATTAGACTAAACAGTAACCTATTTGACTATGCAGCACGGGTATAGTGAATGAGGGAATGCAGGAATTATTGTGACATTACATAACGTGGTTACAACAAAGGTGGTCCCAAGATGGCAGAACAGGTGTGCAGCATTGTAATTACATTAAAGTAGTAGAGAGATGTTGCAATCAGTAGCCATACAGACACCATACTATAGTATACTGCAAAGAATGTATTGTAAATATAAATAAATGTAATACATATATATATATATGTTGATGTATGCAGTCACACAGAGTATACTGTATATACACAGTATATAAATAAAGAAACCATAGAAACTTATGGAGTGATCTTTTCACTTTTTCCAGAGCTGTATGTCACAGTAAACTTACAGGAAAGATCTGGGTTATGGCTTAAGAACATCCAAATGGCTGACAACAGCAAAACAAATGGTATATGTTCTTTTTGTTTGTGATTGATAGATTTGTGAAAACTGTGAAACGTATTATTATTCACTTGTAAGTGTGAGTTCGCTTTCACTGCATTTTGTTTCCACAATCATTTACAGTATGTTGTTAAGAAGGTTTTATGAATGGAGCAAACATTGCACACTCATATATTCATCCCCCAGAAGACAGGGCAGGGATATCCAGTGCATGTTGGAAAATGATTCCTTTCCCAATAGTTGTCATTAACTTAAAATCATCCAAAAATGTCCTATTTTATGTACAACTTGATTTTGAGTGGACATGACCCATTAGTACAAAGCCAGCTAGTGGAATTAAAGTGAGGTTCAAGTGTTTTGATGTTGTTGACGTGTTTGTCTGAACGTGGGGCGTTGGGCGTGGGCTCACCACATTCCTTCGGGCTGCGGTTGTTGCGGATGAGGAACTTCTGGTTGGAGGCACGGAACAAGCTGGTCCAGTTGACCGTGTTGTAGTAACACAGCTGGCTGTTCTCGGCGATGTGGACGTTCCCCGCACTGATCTCGCTCAGAGACTGGAGCTGCAGCGACGAGATGCCCTGCTGCTTCAGCACCAGCAGGGAGATACCACTGTGTGTGGGGGAGAGGGGGAGAGAGAGGGGGGGAGAGAGAGAGAGGGAGATTTGAATGGCACAGTGAAAAAGACATGGAGATATGCCGGCACACGTCTGATATATATTATTTATATGTGTGTATATATATATATGAAAACAAATGAATTCACATAACTCCAAATAAGCATGGAAGATAACAGTTAACAATATCATCTTACAGTGAGGGTTTAAACTTCTCTTATATTCACAGTAACCCCTTGCAATACTTTTAAAACTCCTCACAGAAGAAGAGCATATGTACTCCTAATACTTTGTGAGGTGAATATGTAAGTAAAATACCTAAGCATTTACATTTAGGTAAATGAACATACTGTTCGTAGTCAATGCTATCCCATAATGGAAATTACTCTTAGCATCTGAGCTAGCTTCTAGCCTATTTGTTCTTTTAGGTAATCGATATGACGTTCTACAACTACATTTCACACTAAATACACCACCACCTCAAACCAAAACAAATGCTTCACACACACACACACACACGCACACACACACATACACTAACATTCACACACAGCCGGCCAGATATGAAGCAAAGAAAAGGTGCTCAAATTACACCACAGACAAATTAGGATGCAATAACGCTATATTTTTAAATATAAAACAGTTGTTTGCTGATATATTAATGTTTAAAATGTCAAATTTAGCATAGTCTGTAAACCAAATAATATCTGCCCATGGCACTGGATATTTTATTTAAAAGCTTTAGTAACATGAGTGGCATACAGCATTAGCACTGAAAGCAGGTTAATTACTATCGAAATTGAGAAATAATGGTTCTGCCACCATAGTAGAGGGCTGTGTGCATGTTTACCTGTAGAGTGCTCTTCCTCCAATAGTTGCCAAGTTGGAGAACACACTTAAGTCTGTCATGTTGTCAGGCCAAGACTGGATGTTTAGATAGCCTAAAAAGAATCACACACACAGACAGAGAGAGGTTATGGCTCACTATATTTAAAGATAGTTACATGCATTCCTTGAAATTATTTTAGTTAGTAACAATCAATATCCAGACACCAAGATATTAGTTAGACATTAGAATGTGATTAAACTGTGTTTAAAGTTACATCCGTCTGCTTCCAAAGGGCTTTCAACGGCTGAACTGCAATAACATTCTCTGTGGAAAATATCATGGTTCATATTCATAAGAAAAAGGCAACCAAGTAAACCATCATAATATCAGACTAATTCCATTCAGAGGCAGCTAAGAGCAACAACACTAGATAAATAATGCTTATTCTTTGTGTTTCAAAGCGCAGGAATGCATTGAGTTAATATTGCTGGCAATACATTACCACATCTTATGATGTAATGATGGCTATTGCCGAAAAACCTTGGTCCAATATCAACTACATAATGGTGTTTGTACATAAAGCCAACATCGCCAACCAAAACATTTCTTTTCACAAGTTTGTTCGCAACGATGATCGTGAGTGGAATGTTCAACATACCATCTTTTCCTCCATTGTCTTTGTGGCCCTGCATTTCTGAATCATTTAACAGACTAAATGAATAAGATGTGCGGATGGCCGTGGCTCATTTGGGAGTTTCAATAATGGATTTGGAAAGATTAAATATTTATCAGATAAGTAGGAGAGCGTACATTCCCTAAGCAGCCGGTAGAGGACAAACAAAATGGCCGGATAAGATAATAACATGGCAGAGGAGAGGAGAGTGTAAGAAATATAGGACAAGGATACACATGGCTGTTAGCATTAGCATTAAAATATTAGCATTAAAACATAATTCATTGTGCTATTGTTGCCAGTATTATCAATGCTGGAGTTTGGGTTAGATGGTGCATTTCAGTAACGTAAAGTACAGGTTTATAATAAGGCTACCGTGTGAGCTTTGCTCCCGAAAGATGCACACTACTGTGTCTGTAGCCTTGCTACAAAAGAGCAAAGGAAAGCCATCTGCAGAGAGGAAAACAGCTGATGAGTTGTTGAGCGGGAGAGTGATAACCTTCAAGTGTGTCTTTATCGTTTATTTTGCAGACATCCGCCTTTGCATTGCCGAATCCCGACTGAGCCATTACACCTGTGAGCGGATGCTTATTAGCGGCTGATGACACCAACACGGCTCATGTAATTGCGTGTTATCAAACAAACATAGTCTGCGAGACACCGTGCTCTGCGTCTCACATGCTGGGCATCCTCTCAACACCAGGCACACATTAACAGATCACACATCCCAATCCAACAGGTAACTCTAGGTGAAAAGTAACAACAACAAAAAACAACCAATATGCTATATGCTATGTGCTATATGCTATGTGCTATATGCTATGTGCTATATGCTATGCTATTTGTTAGCATTGCAGTGGTAGACTGAGATATACTACCAGTATATAGGATAAGACTAGATGTAATAGGGAACCTCTCGGCAACTCTGTCTTGTCTATGTTCCTTAGAAGAGGCAAATTACTTGTTTAGACGGGAGTGAGGAAAGGCGGGGTTGAAGAGGAGGATGTCCTCTCATTGCTAATAGAGAGTGCGCTGCATTTCATATGTGGGAATTCTCTGTGTAATATGTCAACTTCCGACCACAAAGTAGAACAAAGACAAGCCTTGGCTCAAAAGATGGAGCGGTTTACTTCCTTCTCAAGTACTGGAGATGAGCAGCATAAGGTACTGCTCAACACAATTCTCATCCATCCATCCTCATCTGCTTATCCAGAGTCGGGTCGCGGGGGCAGCAGCTCCAGCAGGGGACCCCAAACTTCCCTTTCCCGAGCCACATTGGAAAGCTCTGA
>JAODUH010005578.1:0-10053 GCA_027564835.1 Typhlichthys subterraneus | reverse complement strand
ACGCATGGCCGATGCGGCTGCTGTACGCCTTCCCTCCCCTCCCCCTGATACTGCCCACTCTAGACAGGATCCTGAGACGCAACCACGAGGTGCTACTAGTAGCTCCCAGATGGCCAGGGTGAGTGTGGTTCCGAATACTGGTCAGACTACTAGACAGGGAGCCTTGGTGCCTCCCTGGGAGAGCGGATCTACTCTCTCAGCTGGAGGGTCAAATCTGAGATAATGATCTTTGCCCCTGACGATATAACCCCAAAGATTAGACAAGTTTTGGGATTTCTATCGGACACTGTTTCAGGGAATTTAAGGAATTTGGGTGTTATTTTAGACAAAGCTATGTGTTTTAACAGTCATGTCATATTTGTGGTTCGTTCCTGTTTCTTCCATTTCAGGAACATTGCTAAAATTAGATCAGTGGTCTCCAAAAAATAATTGGAAATGCTTTTCATCACGTCTCGATTACTGCAATGCACTGTACACCTGTTTGAATAAATCGACCATGGACCGACTACAGGTTGTTCAAAATGCAGCTGCTAGGCTTTTAACTGGGACTAAACGTCGAGGGCACATTATTCCTGTGCTTGAGGCCCTTCCTATCAGTTTCCTATCAGATTCAGAGTCAATTTTTAAATCTTGGTCATTACTTACAGTGCCTTGCATGGTCAACCGCCTATTTACGTCTTGGATTTATTACATCCAAACACTTCTGGTCGGTCCCTGAGGTCCTCCTCCCAAAAGCTTTTAATGGTTCCAAGAACACATTTTAAGACTAGAGGTGATTGGTTTGGTTTGTTTGGTGCTGTGGCACCAAGGCTATGGAACTCTCTCCCTTTAGACCTAAGAGCCTTAGATTCTGTGGCCACTTTTAAAAAACAGCTCAAGACACATCTTTTTCGGCAAGCTTTTAATTAGCAACATGGTGTTAGGTTTTTGTTTAATATTATAATGTACTTTTGTACGGTGTAGGATTTTATTTATTTGCATTGCTTTGACTGTACAGCACTTTGTGACCTTTGTCTGTGAAAGGTGCTCTATAAATAAACTTTACTTACTTACTTACTCTTCCACTGGATTCGTAAAGCAGGTTGCTGTTCCTGATACCTATCAACGAATTCCACTCAAGCCCCTTCTTTTCTTCTTTTCCTTTTATGATTGTCATCCTTTAGATGCCATGGGGATGCTCGCATTGCTTTTGCTGCCAGTCATGCTACCAACACAAGTGTATAGGATTGGGAGAAAGATCTTTCGTCCCAGCATCAAAGACGCCAGAAAGTCGTGTCAACAATGCAATCATGCAGACTACTGATTGGCTACTGAAGCAGCAGCAACTTTTTATTTACCTTTTTATTTAGGCCTACCTTTATGCATGACCACGGCGTGATCATTTGAGGAAGTGCAGATTGTTCTCGGTTGTCGACGGCATAATCAATGTTAGTGAGAGCTGGACAGGGCAATTCCCATAAAGTGAAGATTGGCCAAGATGTCTATAAACTGTTGGCTGCACACGGCTACCGAAGGACATTCCAGCAACATGTTCAAAAATAAAAAATGTAAATGACTACTGATCTACTGCAGGAGTGGTTCGAACAGCTCCATGTCTGGCAACCATAACTGAGTGGGTAGTATCTGCAGTGGAAAAAGACCTGTGCTGAGGCAAGTAGAGTCGAGTTGAGCTGATACTGTGCAATGGAAAAGCTCCCTAAAGCGAGAAGTGAAGCAAGTCGAGCTGGTACCACCAGTGGAGTTTTCTTAATATTCTATATTATTTTATTATTCTGCTCTAAATTCACATAAAATGTGGCACACTTGAAGAGGACTTGTTTGAAGTATTTATATACTCCAAGTTCTGCAGGCATTCTCAGCTCTTATCGAATTGATGGTATTCAAATTGCAATGTCTGCTATAAGAATGTTTCTACCATTTTGAATTGTCTGTAAAACATACTGTATTGTATACACCACACACTACTTGATGCTTTAAAACTTTTTTTGTGTTTGACATTGACTTCACCAAGCAGTGTGGTCCAGCATGGGAATTACTGCAGCACGCACTTTATGAAATAGGAGAGATTTCAACCAATGTTAAGTACTTTTATAGTACAATTGCATCGTTACAAAACTGTGTCTGATAATGTGGTTATAGGTCATCCGTGTTCAATTTCAAGATGTTTAGATGTATACATTTATTGTATTGTAAAATTTACAAATTAGTTTGAAAGCTGACTTTGGAATTGCTTGTTCAGGTGTTCAAACTTTTACCACAATGGGAAGTTTGAATTAATGTTTAAACTTTAAAATACATTTTTAGGAATTGATGAATGAATTGTTGCAAATATAATATATCAAATTCTGTTTACGTAACTCCTATGTTTGTGTTAATCATTCAGGCTATATAGTTAACTATTTGTGTATCATTGAAACTCAATATCCCATGTGATTAGATTAACCCAGAACAGTGGGTTGAATTATTAACTCAAAGAATTTCTAACCCAGCTGCTGAATATAGGACCGAACACATGTTGGGTTGGATTAACCCAGCAAGGTGGGTTGGGTTTCCAACCCTTTTCCAGACCTGCCTGGTCTATTGCCGCCTATGAGTTAATTACTCTCTCCCTCACTTGGCGTTGACGGTGGTCTAAACGTGTTCTATTTATTTTTTAATTTGACAATTAGGAGTGCACGTTTCTTCTTATTTTTCCCACACCTCCCGTTTCTCACCCTCTCATTTTATTTGGAGAAATTAAAACGTAAAATGCATTCAATATTCCTTGGTTGCACTTCTGTAGTTCTTTGTTGTTATAAACCGCTCTGTAAAGTACACTGTTCAGGTATTGACGGAGAACCTCCCCCTCCCCTTTGGATTTTGGATCGGTCCAGTAAAAAAGTTACATTTTATTCAGGCCGTGCTCAAAGCGAGAACTGGAGATTAAACACTCAATATCTTTTTCTTTTTGCACGGTGGGCCATAGGCTAGTCGTGGAAGTCTCCCTATTCTCCAAGCCAGTCCAACCCTGGTTGCAGACCTAGTTGATAGTTTAATCCCCCCCTTTCCAAATGATTGATTCCAGATATCCTTAAATAAGTTACTGTAAGAGTTGTCCTTAATTTCAAATGTAATCTTTGGCTGTAGGAGCTCAATATAAAATCCACACTTCCTGCACCTGCTAGCACGATTAAGCACACTCATGAATTTAACACAGGGAATGTGTCTCAATGTGATGTATTTTTTTCCGATGCTTTTCTCCCCCAAATGCAGTAGCACACACATTTTCTGAATATAAGGATGCAGTGGAACTTTATTCTACAAGACACATTGTACATATTTTCAAACATACTGTAGTATCTCTGCATTGCTACACCTTGAGGTGATCCAGAATTTTGATAGGCCGACAAGCAGTATTTCTGCCTGCTGCCTGTCTACATAATCTAATTATCACTGCCTCCAAATGCTGGCATGACTTGAACTAGAGCTGGTATGAAATTTTAAACCTCTTTAGCCATAATCAGAGTCGTGATGAGTTTTGGTGAACAGCTGGGCTCTCTGATTGGAGAACAAAATTAGCTAGACCCACATGATTGGCAGTGCCTGAAATCTTGGTACTAGACAACCATAAAATATTGTACTCCAAAAACTATACTACTCTTAAGGTAATTAATTACAATCCTATACACTTTTGGCCAATTTTGTCTGTATAAGAATCTGGTTTTACTATTATTTCTGTAACTAGGAACACAAACAAAGTGATGGACACAACATTTTCCAGTCTTGGCAGTGCACGCTCAATGTGAGGGACAGAGCTTATGTGTATTTGCTTTAATACACTCATCTGATGGGCCAGACAGCAGCTAACTAGACCCAGTTCTGGTTTATGTTGTCATATGTTGTAATGAAATGTTTTATTTTTTGTTTTTTTTAAACCTTTATTTTACCAGAAAATCCCATTGAGATAGAATCTCATTTACAAGGGAGACCTTGCCCAGAGGGCAACTAAGTTAAAATATATTACAAAGAGTATGTATATACATATATTGATATACTTACACATATACTGTACATATACACACAGTCATACACATACAGTACATATAAACACACACACACACATAGACCTTAAACTAAATATGTATAATTAACATACTAAACTAACTACTTGTTTTTTTAAGGAGAAACCTCAAATAAATAGTCTGAAATATAGTTTCCACCCCACAGAAATTACCTTAAGTGTATAATATATAAAGGTCACTTGTATGTGGAGAATATATAGCAACTGTTATTCATAGATATTTAGCAGTAGGCCTATTGATCTTTTAAATCATCCATTCGCCACTGCAGTGCACTTTGTTAACAGTCCCTAAATGTGTGTAGCTCTGATGGAAAGCCAAAGCGATCACTGTAATTTAGAGTGAATTAAAAGAAAACGGGTCGCAGTGGACTATTTGTTTAAACAATTCTGAATTCATAGTGTCTTTTTTGCACTTTCATCGTGAGTAATTGAAGCTATGATTTGTTTAATGGTCACATCAATACCATAATTTAGCCGCAATTTATATTACATGCCCGTTAACATTTTATTTAGAAACAACTTAGTTTATTTACTGCAATCACTTACTTACCAGTTTATTTTTTTATTTTTTTATTTATCATATTTATTTCATGCATTTCATGTATTGTTCTATTTTCCAGTTTTATATATATTGAAAAGCAACATGTTAATTTAAGCAGGACAAGGTTACCACAGTTTATTAAATGTTACAGTTCATCATCGACACAAAATGCGTCTAACAAAAGCTATGTAAAACATATTTTAAAGATTGTGTAAAGCAAATACATACATTTACTTGGAAATACTTAATATATGTTACAAATAGAATATGTTAGAGAGTTAGACCAGATTTACTAGATTTACTGTCCAGCCTACAATTCCATATCACCTTACTGTCCATTCAAAGCCTATATAATCTGATAGCTATGCCTCGTGTTCAAATCTGCAACCCAATAATCTAACTCTTTATGTAGTCCAATCCTCTTTCAAAAAGAAAACATAAACCACATATCCAAATGAAAAGACAATCCAACAAGCTGTTGGCTAGATTAACTTGACAAGAACAGCATTTTGCGGAATATGCAGGTGTCATGCCAAAAAATTATCTGCTAAAAAGTGGTCTGCTGGAAACACATTTTTTTATGTCCACGAGAGCACACACAGCCCTATATTATACCCAATCGAACCCTTTTTAACAGTATACATCTATTTAAAGTTAAAACGCAACTCATAAAATGCACGTCTGCATTTTCCAATCACATAATCCACGCATTTGTCACAGTAGCGTAGACAGAAATTTGCTGGTGGGTGGGCGTACATGAAACTAGGTGGGCAATAATAATTTATCTAATAGGCCTATATGTAGGCTAATAACTGCAAGTTATTAGTGCAAGTAGGCTGCAGGCCAGCTGCCTCGCTATTTTATTATCGCCACCAGCTTTGTAATTACACAGGAATTTTAGTAGGTTAACCCAGTATTATGCCGGTACCGGTACCTATAGTCTTTTCTCCAGAAATGTCTTTATGTAAATCAACTTGTCTGACTTAATATTATTCCTGCATAACATTCTTAATTTATATTTATTATGAAATAACTATGTATAGGCTATACCTATTTATAAATAGCACATTTGGTAACTGATGAATAATAAAGTGTTTATTTTAACATTTAAAAATACCAAACTGGCTGGGTTGGCGGTGGATCTAATTTGGTGGTGGCCACCCACCCACACCCACTTGTGGCTACGCGGGTCACCTCACGTCTGGATTACCGCAAATCTCTTCTCTCCGGCATCCCAACCAAACTCATCAATAGACTCCAATTAGTACATAACTCTGCTGCCAGGAGCCTCACAAACACAAAGTCAACAGATCACATCACTGCTCGGATTCAACTACATTGGCTTCCTATACAATTTCACATAAACTTCAAGATTCTCCACCTTACATACAAGGCCCTCCACCAGCTGGCACCCTCCTACGTCTCTGACTGGCATATTCCCTCCCAATCTCTCCACTCATCCTCTGCACTCAAAACACACATATATGTCTGTTTTACACAGGCTTTAAAGTTAGCTAACCAAATAAAGTGTATGCTAATATATAAATCAGGCAGATTTTACATTTGCTAGCTAAGTTAGTTACCTCACACTCCACGTGTTCCTTTGATAAGTGGTGGTAGGCTACAGTATACTGTAATTGCCATTCACAATTTTTTACTAATTAGCAATATTATAGAACTAAATTATGTAGCGTTTTAATTGAATTACTAACTTGTATAATAAACTAGTTGACTAGGCTAATGTAGGCTACCGTTTTTGCAGTTCGTCAATAGTTTTGCGCTGCAGACTGTCTGTCTTGCACACTTTTCACTTGCACATTGTGTTTCTTGAGTTGCAGGTTGCCACACTTGACAGCTAAATAATCGTGCGATCTTTGAAGTTTTACTGAAACTATGTATGGTAGATAGGTTGAGAGATGTAAACAATGCCAGGTGGGGCGGCCTGATTAAGATGGAAAAATTAATTTGGTTGTTGCCATGTCTCTGTTAGGTATAGAATGTCTAGATCGTTCGTAATTATTAAGTTATGGATTTGTAGGACTTAGTCTGAGAGGGAACAGACATTAAATAATGCAAATTTTAGACAGTCATTAGAAATCAAATTTGGAATTACTGTAGGAATCCGACAAAGTGCGCAATGGCTGTGGGTTGGGCAAGGATTGTGAGGGGCGATGCGTTGATTCGACCAAATGGAGCGAATACCGGTTGGAGAGTTGTTGCTGCTGAAAGTGTAGTTTCTGCGAGAACCACGGTGGATATATCTCGGCCGACTGAGAATTTCAGGGTGATCAAGCAGTTTGGGAGTGATGTAGGACCTTGACTTGAGTTCTAGCAGCTCAGCTACAGAGTATTTCAGGAGACATGAGATAGGTACAGGGTTAATCCACATCAGGGGTGAAGCGAGACTATGTAGAGTAGATGGCGGAGGGATATGACTGCTGTAGTCCTCTAGAGCAGGTGAGAAGTACCGAAGCGCAGCCGAAAGCCGTTGGCGATGAACATTTTCTAGAGAATTTAAAACTAAGTTGGAGTGCCCAATTGATAATAAACAAGTAGGATAAATTCAGGTAAATCATATTTCCTCTCCGGTTTACCGGTGTATGTGTCGATAACAGGTGTAGTAGAGCCCTCCCTTTGTAGTACACTACCGGTACTGTACCAGGATGCTAGTACGGTAGCCCAGTACCGATACCAGTAGCTAGCCAGGACGTTTTCAGAACTTGACAAGTTGTAGAGCAATCGGGGATAAGACAACTTTGTAATCTGAAAATGGATAACATACAAAACTTAATAAAACAAAATAAAAAATGCTATTAATGTTTTTGCCTCTAAAATATATAAAACACTGTAGGAGAAGCGGCTGCCAAGTGCGCCTGCGTTCTCCCCTCTATATATGTGTGCGATAAAGCTAGTGTTTACCTACTCTTATCGACCAGCCAATATGAGCAAATGTCGATTATTGACAGACTGACCGACTGATCTTGTTAAAAGATGAAATGCCATTTTTAAAAATACTTTTCATATCTTCAGAACGGTTAATGCTAGAAACACATATGTGTTGGCTGTAGAACAGTTTATAATAACTAGGCGTGTAAGGGTTCGGTTCAAATCTCGGTTTTTGAGCAATGGTTCGGTTCATATTGTGGTTTTATTATTTTTTTACCTTTGAGGAATAATCGGGGAATTTTTTCTGGCCTTGATTACATTCTGTAGAATAGTCTTTTTTTCTATACTTTCACACATGCGCTATGCTGTAGCACCAGCACTGGGTAAAATAAAAAAGAAAAAAAGATGAGATCGGATTACGTTACAACACCCTGCTAAGGACAATATTCCACTATATCCTTAACATATAGAATAGTAATAGTTTGCTGCTATATTCATGTTTAAAATAGACTTTTAGACTTTTTTGAAAATCAACAATTTTGAATACTAAGAAGAACACTAGCTTCATTGCTACAAGTTAAAAATGCAAGCAGACGATCAAACAGTTTGGAACCACATTATGGCAAAACAGACAGCGGCCAGAGACTGAATTAAAAATAACCTGGAAAGTTTTGGACAGTTCTGATACTGGTGGACATCATGAATTTTTTATTGACACACATCAGATTTCGTGAAAGAGACACCCACAAGACAGGTAATTGCTGCGTCATGCCTAACCCACCCACGAAGACGACACAGTATGCATGTGTGTCATTTCGCAGCAAAATAACACACACGCATTGATGTTTCTAAATAAAGTGTGATATTATTCCACATTGTTTCGTTTGAGTAAAGAAGCGAATGCAATAGACTCGTTGCCATAATCCGACATCGTAGTGACGGGTTAATTCCATGAATGAGAACACATGCATTCTATAAATCGCTTTGTATTGTGTTTTGACGAAAGGCTCAGTTATTCTTATCTAGTGTTTAATTACAGTAGTAACATATATGAGAGCTCAACAGGCTGCACCTGTAGCAGGTTGCATGTGTGTCTGTGTGTAGCTATGTGCGGACCGGGGTTCTGTATTTCAGAACCGTGACACCAGACCGTGGACGTTTGTATTGTTTGTTTCGGTTTCAGAACCGTTACACCCCTAATAATAGCTAATTTACAGTAATATATTGACTTGATTTGTATAGTGGTTGATTCATTTGTATAGTGTTTATATAGTATATTGAACTATATAGTATATTGAACTTGCATTCACGACGACTAGTCACAATTTAGTCACAATTGGTCACATTATGTGACCAATTGTACCCTGGTCAAGGGTACAATTGCCTCGTGGGCCACATGGGGGCAGTTGGTGGGCCTGCGCTACATTGTAGAGTAAGTGGTGGTAATGCACCATGTAGACAGCAGGTGGCAGTAATGCACAACTAGCATTGGATCTTAACTTCTGTGGAGTTTCACAGAGGAACCTTGCACACTAAACTATGATTTTTGTTTGGCCTATGGGTTCATGCCTGAACGGCTGAAATAGACTTGCATTCCACTCTACTCATAGCCTTATTGCTCTTATGTGCTCACAATGTTCTCTTCCCCTTCCACCTGCACTTTAGTGGACAGTTCTGTTTCAGAAGTGGGGGCAGAAATCTTGACGTAACCAAAGAGTGTACCTTATACTGTACTGTAACATTTGACTCTGTTGTGTGAGAGGTCGATTTAGTCTGACACGCTGTCTGTGGCTAAAATTAGGCAAACCCATTAGCATCCAGCAGGACATTTCCAACTATTTCCTGCTGCTTTAATCTTGTGCCTATTTAATCAAGCTTCCTGCTGGGTTATAGTGTTGCAGCATAGGGCGCACTGACAGGCATACTACACACAAACAATCTTTGATCTTTTATGGAAAAGGATTTGCAGGCCATGTGATATCAGGACATGTGAAAATAGAAATGCAAGAAATGTGTTTTTATGTGTTGTTTGTGAGTGTGTTAGAGAGTAATTGTGGTGATGTGTAAAATCATGTTTTAATCTAAGGTGAAATAGTAGTTCTTGGGTCATACTAATGCAGTACAGTTAAGTGTTTGTGTAAAAAAGACATTAATATGTCTACCATCAGTTACAATTAGAAAGCACTAAATCTTGTAAGTGTAATACATTTTATTCATAATTTAAAGGGCCTGTCTATATTGTGTTGTGTATCATGGGGTCGTAGGGTTGGGTCGATATATCGTCCATCGCCGATGGCTAACAGGCATCACGATGTGTTGCAGGCATCCTGATTTAACAAATAAATAAATAAAAAAGTGGTGAAAACGTGTCAAAGCAGCGTTCAGACAAAGTTATAAATATCTAGGGAAACACTGCGTAATGCGCTGTTTCCGAGGCTCGCCCAATTGCTGTGATAAGTATAGGGGTGCACAATATATCGATTCAGTATTGGTGCAATATTCAGTTCATTTTGTGGAGAGATGCGTCCATTGGCTGTATGGCTTAGTTGTGTTTGATTTAGACAGA
>JAODUH010005576.1:0-10054 GCA_027564835.1 Typhlichthys subterraneus | reverse complement strand
GCATGTCTGCATCTCTCTTTCTCTGTCTGCATGTCTGCATGTCTGCATCTCTCTCTGCATGTCTGCATCTCTCTCTCCCTCCCTCTCCCTCTCTCACACACACTCTTGCGTTCTTTGTTTGTATACCTCCTATATGCACCCCAGCTGCTCTTCGTGTATGAGGTTGTGTCGATTCTGCTGTTTGAAACAATTTTACACCTTAAAGGAAAATCAATCCTAGCCAGCGACTAGCATGTCAACGTCCATGGTGTGCGTCACAACGTACACACCGTGTAACAGCAATGACCCCGGCTTGTTGTTGGACTCAAAACTTCTGGTGTGATTTCAGAACATCTTTCGTGATAACACCTCGGAATGTTTTTGAATTATAACATGCTTAGACTAGCACATTCTTAAGTGGACAGATAATCAAAAAAACAATTGTATGCTGTCAATTGTAAATGACAGCATAGATTAAACTAAAATGTTCTGTGCATGAAATATTTTAATGAGAAAGAGTGAAGGAGGGTTCACAAAATAAATTAAAATAAGTAAAAGTAAAACAAATATTATTACAACAAAACCATTTTGCAAAACAAATTAATAATCCAGCAGACATTTCCTGTTGATTTGCTACAGTCAAACGTCAGCGCTACTAGTACTTGTATTAATGTAAAATAATAACCTACAGTATATAACTAATCATGTTTTTGCTCAAAACTGCTTTTTAAACTTTATTTTTGGGCGGTCACCAAACATTAGAAACGGTTTTCATTAGATTTGACTCACAATTACAGTATATTAATTAAACAATTAATATACTTATATTATAGGTATTTATAATACCTATAAGGGTATTATAAGTCTAGTATGTCTCATATAAGGATGTTGGTGGCACCACTGTAAAGCGCTATATAAATGCAGTCCATTTATCACCACCACGGACAAACCACACCCTGGAAGTAAATGGGCTGCATTTATATAGCGCTTTTATCCAAAGCACTTAACAGTATTTTGGCTCACATTCACCTCTTCACACACATGTTCATACGCCGATGGTGATTGGTGAACCAACCAGTAGGAGCAGTTGGGGGGTGGGGGTATAGGTATCTGGCTCAAGGATGCTTACAGGTAGGTCATTATTGTGGCTTAAACATACAACCTTCTGGCTGGGAGCCCAACACCTTGATCACTCGACCATCCTGGTGTCGGTGGTTTGTCCATGATGGCGGTGGCTTTTCATGTGACAGTGTTGGTGGCTTGTCAGGTGGCCCTGGTGGTGGTATCCTGTGAACATGCTAATGCAAATATATTCCAGACTATAGTCTGGGCAAACATGTTTTACCTGAGAGCAATAGTTGGGCAGGCTACCCCTAGACTCAATGTGGAAGTCAAAGCTACGCCCTTGCCCAACGGCCGCTGCATTCTAACTAATCCGCGGGTGAGTGCTCGAGCAGTTCCAAGCATACATTAGGACGCAGATGGGGAAGGTATTAAGGGTTACAACTCTACTGGTTGTCAAATTTGAACAATCGGCAATAGGCTGCAGTGGTGTAGATATTTATAAGTAGGTTAGTGAGGAAATTATGTTACAAAATATCTACAGTAGGCATATTTTATGTATTAACATTCGGGAACAACTGGTACAAGCAGATGCCCAATCAGATTTAGACCTACCATGATTCTCTAAACTCATAACTGATACCCTGCACGCTGAGAGTTGTGCAGTTCCCTGAGAGTGTTGACTGATATGTAAAGCAGAGCAAACCTATACTCTTTACTAAAGGTACAGTCAGCTGTAATGCACGTTTTGTCAAATTCACCAAATTTCTCCTTGCATTTGGCTAGATTACCGTTCTCTGTGTGTGTTAAAAAGAATTGGTACTTCTACACAGCCCTGGCTCCGTAAGGAACATAAACAAAATGGCGACCATTGCTCACAGCAACAATGCCCTTGGCTTCGGAATGTGTTTCAATTGGGGCGAAGCTTCTTAGGGAGTATGTTTTGATTTGATCTTGAAATTAGCAAGTGTTCTCGAGAATGTGAGGCGGCGCCGCGATGCTGTTTTGATTTAAACAATAATGACTGACCCTGCCTTTAAGGGTTCACCACATTGATTGTTATCGTTAGCACCTGTGAGGGAGTGTGTGGATGACAGTACATTAGGCTGGGTTCCTTTGTTTTCTGTTATCAACATGTTGCATTGTGTTTTGTTCCGAGTTTCTTCTGGCTGCAGGCAGACACTTTGGAGAGCTCATCATTGAACACAGAGCGAAGGCTTGTTTTTGGATTTCCTTGTTTCATTCCGTTCAGCCTCCCCGCCCATTTCATTTAATAAAGCTGGCGCTATAGTTATAGGCACAGGTCTCTTGGCTGTTTAGCACAAATATTTAATATTTTTTTATCATGGTTATTGTCAGTAGACCTTACGGTACATTGCGAAACCCCTAAGGTATATTGTGAAACCTCTACTCCATAGTAGGGGTGCCTACGGAATATATCACTTTTCAATAATATTCAGTACCCACTTTGACTTAGTAAAAGTAGGAAAACTTAAAAAAAAAAAAAAAAACTTATCCAAGCTTCATTTTGATGTACAATAATAGGCTATAGTTTGCTGAGGTAATCAGGTTTTTGTCTTGCTAGTTCCCCACACGGTGTGGTGACACTCTTTTCTGTAATGTGTTGTAGTTAGTGAGTCATCAAAGTCATATGTTGCAAACAGAATGGGCAATAGTATCATTATCATCTTGTGGCAATCCACAATGATATGAAGTAAAAACGTAAGAAACATCATCGCTGACACAGACATGTCAATCATGGCACTTTTTTTTATGAATGATATTAAGCAACTTTGCTTATATATGAAATAATGAGTTTCCATCACATTATTTGTGCTTTATCAGCTTCGGATGGGGTGAGTAGAGAATTTGTTGTGTTTCGCAGACGCTTCGTCAAGGAGCGTACATTCCAAAGCGAAAAATTTGCGCCTCTGAAGCAGTGCGGCCATTATCATCTTCTGCGAATCAATCTAAGAAAAGGTTAATTTCCGCATTTGGTTCTACAGCTTGTGCTGTCACCTTAAATAACATTCTGCACATTAATGAGACGACTTGTCCTTCAGGTGTGCGTTGGTAGAGAGAGAGAGAGAGAGAGCTAAGACTGCTTGTTCTCATTGCCGCAGTTTTTCTTTTTTCTATTTTTCTTCTCTCTGTAGTGCTCTCCACGTTGACGGGAACACGGTGCCCTGGACACGGGATAGTTACTGCTCTGTTGGCCTGGGTGCACCTCATCACCCCCCTTTTGTTTTGTCTTCTCTTTTCCCCATCAGCTACCCCCCCCCCCCCCCCCCCCGTTTTCCTCTTTGGTTCCTAGGTCGCCATGGTGACTCAGCTTCTCCTCAGCCAGCGACTAGAATCTCAATCAGAATCCCTGGCTTCAAAACTGCACGCACACACGCACCCACACACACACACACACACGCACACTCACTTACACACACACACACTTTGGCAGAGGCCTGATGACAGATTAACGAGAGTCTACCGGCCACAACTGACCTCTTATAAGGGGGCAGATCATAAACAACTCCACCCCACTTTTCTCTCTCCCCTCTCCTCCAAATCTCCTTTCTCTCCTCCCCTCTCCTCCAAACCTCCTTTCTCTCCTCCAAACCTCCTTTCTCTCCTCCCCTCTCCTCCAAACCTCCTTTCTCTCTCTCCTCCAAACCTCCTTTCTCTCTCTCCTCCAAACCAACATTCTTTCTCTCCCCTCTCCTCCAATCCTCTATTTATTTCACAGCCTGTTTTCTCCTTCTGTCCCTCTTGTCCTTTGTCTCTCTCTCCATTAATTCTTCCTTCACCTCTCCCCCTGTTTGCCCCAGGACTATAATTTTGCCCTTCTCTCCTCTGGTCAGTAGTAATTGCTTTTATATAATAGCTTTGAGTCTATCTGCCCGTGAAGATGTGTTTTATATGGCTCTGGTTGCTAGGCTAGTTTGTTAGCGCTGCAGAAATCACACACACACACACACTCACCGACGTTGAAAGGCGCTTGAGATAACAATCAGATTCTTCAGCATCGGTACTGATTTTGATACATTACAAGTCAGGACGCTTCAAAACTTAAAGTCACTCTGGTCGTGCACTTTAGCTATTGGACGATGTGTTGCTATGGTGACACAACAACCCGTTGCCGCTGGTGTTTCATCTTTTTTTTTGCGGGAGCCCACGAATATTGTTTTATAACGATATGGGTACTTCCATGTTTTCAAGAGGAAAAATACTAAAGTTTGTGATCAACAGAGATAGGCTAGTTGATATTTCACTCCCAGGATCTGGTCATCGTCTGGGTGTTTTGTTTCTACGTGCATTCCTTTCATTTCCTCAAAATATAATTAGTGCTCTGTAGGGCTGCAACTAATGAGTATTATTTTGTCGGCTAAATTTCCAGTATGTGATTACTTTAGAATTGGCAATAAAATGACCGTAATATAAGGTAATGCATTTTTATATTAGGCAGGGCATGATAATAGCTCCATTAGGTGATATGTGGAGGGGAAAGGAAAGGGAATGCATACAAAAATTAATAACAAGCGTAAAAAGAGCAGAAGGGGAGCATTATGGAGATATGAGGGTACCGTTATTGGAGTGGTGCAGTATACAGGTTCGATCCTGTCCTGTCCGACCTAGTTACTGTAACTAGGTTGGACAAAACAGCATAGGCGGCTACAACAGGAAAACAGACAGTTGACACACTAAAGTGTGTGTTGGGACTAAAGCCCAACACACACGCGCACACACACACACACCAGCGGCACATTCGACGTGCGTTGAAGCGCCACCCAGCTAGGGAATAAGCCTGTGTTCTATTCCCGCGCTATACCGCTATACCCCTCTGCTTCTGTTGTAGCGCAACTGCTCTGTTCCTTGTTATGCTATACGCTATCAATAATCGCTTATGATAGCCTAGCTTCCATCTATGTCAGACTTGGACTTCCTAGACACATTCTTTCCATCATAGTAATGCGTGTGCCATAGTTGCTCTTCTTCTTTGTAGTTGTATTTGTCTTCTTCTCTTGCAATGATACACTGTGTCAAGTTACTCATTGCTTGTCTTCCAAAGGTTAAAATGGCGGCTCCCGTGGCAGAGATTAATTCAAATAAAATCAAGAAGTTCAGTAGCCTATGTGAAATCACATGAAAACAGTACGGGAACTATTCAAAACAGTACTTTGCTCAAAATGTCCTCATAATTTACATTTACACTACAAACTCCTCACACAGGGAATAGTAGAAATCACAAACAACCTGTTAGGTATTATTAGCCTACCTACTCTTGCAGAAATGTATTGATTTGTCATCCAACAGAAAATGTAACAAACACAATGTGAAGGCTTTTAAGCAAATGCATGCACACTGTAGTTCATCACCTTTACGGTAAGCCCATTATAATATAAACCTTACTGGTATTGGCTGTTGCTCGCCATTAAGGCAAACATTTTCAGACTTTTCAGAAGAATGTTGGTGCAGCTCTCCTATTGACAGCTTGCCAATGTGGCACTATTTGACATAAAGGCAAAGGTGCTTTTTATTGTCACATACACAAACATGTAGCCAAATTCATCCTCTGCATTGAACCCATCCCTCAAGGGAGCAGTGGGCAGCCGCTGTGCAGCGCCCGGGGACCAACTCCAGATATACAGTATGCCAGTGTCTCTGGTCACATGACACTGACAGGACTGCGTGAACTTGACATGTTTTTTGGATAGTGAGGAACTTAGTTAGTACCCTATATGTATTGTTGTTTGGGAGATGCATATGCCTATTTTTTTTATCTACTCTAAACGTGTATAGGCTATATATTTATTTTATTATTCATATTGGACCAAACACTAGTGTGAGAGCGACAGAAATGTCCAACCTACACACTAGATATAAAAAGCTTTTCATGAATGGGGTACGTTGACTAGCAATGGAACTGGCATTTTATTATTTATATTAAAATGTTGGCAGAGATGGTTTCTTTAAGTTTTCACTTTCTAGAACAAAGTTCCTGTTGCTAAGCAATGCTAGCAGAGCTATGCTTCGTGACTGGGAGTTGAAATTGTCGCCTGGCAAGATTAGTATATTTTTTGTGTGGCCCTTGTGACATCCCTGTCATTGCATGAGCATATGGCAGCAGCCATCACCGTGTGGGAGTAATCGGGTGGTTCAATTGAGACCGGGGTGCATTTTGTGGAACTTGTGGAGTTAAGGATTCAAATTGTGGGGTGGGTGGGATTTGTGTTATGCAAATAGGTTGTTGTGTAGAGTTGACCATTGTGCATGGTTTATTAATACAATAAAATTCCGTTTTCCATATTTAGTGAACACAACAAATGCAGCGTATATGCCAATTCCACATATCCGCAATATGTTTCCGTATTGTGCTTCTAAAGTACATCCACAGGGTAAAGTTGTCACCGAGACAAGGAATATGACTGTTGATGAACCAAATGTGTGACAAGTTCTTGTGTCTCCGAAGCTTCCTTTGATAGCGTTGTGCCTCAGCCACTGTGCTGTAGCAGTTTCAGCTGTGGCAGTCAGTCCATCCCTTATAGAACGCCCTTTGTGCCGGCACAATGCATGTTTTAGCCAATGAATCAATGCTATAGAGCCGTCAAACACAGACGCAGGGATCAATGCCATTGGCTGCTATAGAGACCGGTGTTCCCACTGAGTTCTCTCCGGTTTTTCTTCTGGAGAGCTCTCGCTTCTCATCACATTTTCTCAGAGGCTATTAATAGCTTTGCTGTCACTATTTGGCTCCACAAAGGCTGCTCACCTCTCTGTGTCTGTGTGTGTGCGTGCGTGCGTGTGTGCACACACAGGCAGCATTACTGTGCCCTTTATACATGGACGTGCACGCTAACAATGGGCTGATGTGTCCGGGCCAGCAGTAAGCTAACTGTGTGCGCTGAGACAGGCAGAATCATTCTACAGTTGATCTGAAAGCCTTCACATTATGTACAGTATATTATAGTGGACACACACACACATGCACACACACGCACACACACGCACACACACACACACAAACAAGCAAAACTATAATAATCTGTGCTAGAACCAAAATGCTCCCTGTGGATTTATACAACATCAGATTCACCTGTTTAAGGACAGGATTAACTCACACGTGTGTTTGTGCACACACTCACACGTGTGTTTGTGCACAAACACACACGCACGTACACACACGCGTGCGTGCGTGCGCTAGCCAGGTGGAAAGTGAAATGGTTGGGGGTGGATGGGTTGTGTTCAAGGTAGAGGACATTGAGAGTGGGATTAGAGCAGGCTGTGTTATCTGTTGTACTTGTAAAGTTTCACCAATCTTCCATCCATCATTCCATCAGTACATCCAACTGCCTGCACATTTAATTATCCATCCATATCTGTTCTCTCATCCAATCAGCCGACCCATACGGCGAACTGCTCTGCTCCTTCATCCGTCTTAGGCATTTCTTTACTTAAGTTCACAAGGTCTGCCGAGTTTCTTTCCTTCCTTCAGAGACCATGGAACTCTTTCGAATTGCATTGTTTGACCTTTTTGCGCACTTTCCAATGATGCAGAAAGTACCTGTGCCTCAGAATGATGCGTCTAAACGGCTTAACACGGAGACACAGAGCGGCACACCGATCAAGAGGAGGGGGAGAGAAGAAAGGAGAGAGAGAGAGAGAGAGAGAGAAGGAGATAGAGAGAATCAAGGAGCCAGCTTTTGCGACAATGCAAGACCATGTACTATCTGGCTAGCTGTCACAGAAGCACTAAACGGCATTCACACCGCTGCCTGATTAGACACACACAGGAAATGCTCTCATGCTGATGAGTTAGTGTGTGTGCAGGTCTATGCTGCGCGCACACAACACACGCAATAATTCAAACTCCCTGGCTACACGGTGACAGGCTGTCTATACTGTAGCTCTGGCTCTGCCCTGAGTTTCTGTATCTTCCATTTCATTGTCTTCCTAATAATTGGCCTCAGAAAGAAGCCACTGCCCGTCGCGACGGAGAAAAGCCTTCATTCTGCCGCTTCTGTTCTATTTGTCAGAATGGCCGCAGCGTGTCGTTCTTCAGAAGTAGGTGTCAGGTGTATCTGGTGTGTCTGGTGTTCCCAGACCCACAATCCACTTGGTGAATAAGGTCTGGCCACTCTCTACTGGGAAGTGTTAACAGTCATTGCCTCCCACTGCCCGCAGACATCTTGTTAATTGTGAAACTATTGGACAGCGTTGAACTTACCGGCATTGCTGCAACTGTTTTGGTTGCCTCATCTAGCTCTACCACCATTTATATAAACACGCTTGACTTCAACGTCATCGCCCTCACCCACCCTGATTGGTCCGCCAGCAGGGTGGCAGTGCAACCGCTAATGTGAACCGGCTTTCCACTAGAGGGTAATCTCAGTGAAAACAATTGAGCTGAGAGCAATAGTCGGGGGGAGCCAGGCTATCAGCATGGATCTTCCACCCTGCACCACAACACAACCTGCTTGCTTAATGCCATGGATCAAGGCCCTAAAGTGGGCCAATGGTGGATCCTGCGGGGGCTCGCAGTACGACAGGAGCCATATGTGCTTTAATGAGCTTGTATGGGCCTCCCTGTCCGCTAGAGACCCAACTTCTTTATTGGACCCCACACAGAATTAGTAGGATTCTCTCTGTTGGGCCTATTAGGAGATGTGTGCCATCTAAAATCATGAAAGTGTAAGATAAGCAATTAACTGCAGCTGGCACATTTGAGTCAATGTTTCTCAGGAGAGGGTAGAGAACTAAAGGGAGACCCTTGGTTTGGGTTCCATTGTGTTTCCGACCATTACAAATGGATAGGCATTGCAATTATTAAATGTAAAAGGTACATTTTTATCTTTGTTGTAAAATCTTAAACTGTAAAGTGCATTATTGTTCCAAACAAGAACGTAGTTTAGCGCACCTCTTCCCTCTCAATTACACAAAACACTTAACCAACAAGAGCTGTTGTGCTCTTTTGAAGCAGTCATCAAGTCTCCCTTTTCATTTACACACACACGGTCCAATTTGACAAAATAAACCCACTGTGAACCATCACTAAAATTGTTTGTGCACAGCTAATGACAACAGCTTTGCCTTGCCACTACTCTACGCGCCCACACACACACACTCACACTAAATGTAAGTATGTACAAACACACACATTGTCCTTCAATCTCTCATGAAGCCATCCATTGGCCGCGTGTGGTCTGTCGTCAGGGTTTGGCCATGTGTATGGATGGAAGGGAGGTGTGAAGTCTGGGGAAAAGATGCAATAAAGCCCTGTCACGCTGCCACAGTTCTACAGGCTACCACGTGGTTGCTAGGCAGCCATGACATTTCCTGTTGCTGCCAGCGCCATGTCCGCCTTTTACTTCACATATCTGTCCTGCAATAAGACTGTACATATGGCGTCGTGTCACACACACACAGACGCATACGCACGCACGCGCATACACACGCTCAGTTGTTCTCACGGCGAACAGAAAGTAAATCTACTGTACCCGTGCGTGAATGATGTTCTCACATGCAAAACTATTTTATTAACTCTCCCACCTAACAGAATACTCACTAACAGAAAGAACATACCACCGTTGGGAGTTTTGATTCTTTTTTTGACTGTGATTTCACATTTATTGTTTGTATGAAGGCTAAAAGGTGAACATTTATTTGTACCTTTTTTATTTCTCAAATATTATAGTTTTACATATTTCATAGACTTGGCAAATGCATTATTCAGACATTTGTAAGTACTGTGGGCATTCTCAGCAGTATTTCTCAGAACAAAATGAGAGAAAAGACAGAAGTCCCTTTTTAACCCAAGCTCAATTGAGAATAAGGATTTCTGTTTGCATACAATAGAACGTACTACCTCATACATTATGCATATATTATGTACACACACACATACTCACATATGCATATATTATACGCATATACACACATATCTGCTGGTATGGTTATCAAAGAAAAAAATTATTGCATATATACATAAACATATATATATATATACATATACATACATATA
>JAODUH010005575.1:0-10055 GCA_027564835.1 Typhlichthys subterraneus | reverse complement strand
CTAGCAGGGGAACAAGGGGGTGCAGGGGAGGAGGAGGAGGAGCTAACGGGCTAGCAGGAGAACAAGGGGGTGCAGGGGAGGAGGAGGAGGAGCTAACGGGCTAGCAGGAGAACAAGGGGGTGCAGGGGAAGGAGGAAGGAGCTAACGGGCTAGCAGGAGAACAAGGAGGTGCAGGGGAAGGAGGAAGGAGCTAACAGGCTAGCAGGAGAACAAGGGGGTGCAGGGGAGGAGGAAGGAGGAGCTAACAGGCTAGCAGGAGAACAAGGAGGTGCAGGGGGATTAATATTCTACTTGAATAAGAAGTAGAGTGAATAATGTGAGTATAAATCAGATCCAAATCTGTAGTGTAAAAACACATATGCTTCCATGAATAAAAAGTAGTATTTATATTGTGGTTGTTGTACATGGTGAGTGGTCAGCACTATAAGCTTAAATCACTTTTTGTTCCCTGACATTTTAACTTGATCAAAACAGAAACACCTCTCCCCTTCAGTGCCCACAGGGTGCTCCCTCAGAAGCGCCATTGACCAAATTGGACACGTATTGTTAAGGCTGGTATAGTGTGGTGCGGTCTGCACCGCTTTGTTTGTTTCAACACAGAACGGGCAGCTAGCAAACCAAAAACAAAAGAGTAGATGTTCGTTTAAAATGACAAAAAGTGTATTTGCTTATAATTGCTGACCCAACCTTTAAGAATGCACATTTAAAATATGAACAAACGTCTTGAGATTATTTTAGAAACGGCTCAGCTGTTCTCAAAGTGCCAGGAACACCTTGCTATTCATACAGAATTAAAGTTGTAAAAGTATCTTACAATCGCTGAATCCTCTTATCAGGTTCAGTCAACATGTACAAGGGTACTACAGTATACTGCACACAGCAGTCCAAGTGCACAATATTGTTACCATTGTACTGTATTCAGCTTCTGTGACAAGCGTCTGTACCCTTTTTAGGATGTTATTTCTGACTCTGTTTTTTTTTTTCCGCTGCCTTTATAAATCATTATCTGTGTTGACATTAAGCCAGCGGCTGTTTCCCTTCTTTCACGCTGCCTTTTAATTGCTGCTATGCTTTTCATTTGTGATTTTTGCACTTCTTAGTATGCTCTTGGCTACCGTAATCTGAATGTCAAGGTTATTTCTTTTGCATGCTCTCGCTTGCTCTTTATGGCTGTAACTAATTTTTACTCTCTCAAAATACCTCGGTCACCTTGAAAGCCTCTCTCAGATCAATCACTTTGCTGACAAATATTTGCAGTTCACTCTCTTGCAGCTATTGCAGGGAGCATACAGTAGATTTGTGCGTGGGTGTGTGCGTGTGTGTCAGTTATTGGATGCCAGTCACACCAAACTAGCCAAGCCTTCTGGACATAAGACAGTTTTCTTTCAAGCAGACAAACTGTTTTCTGTTATAATATACACTTTGCAAACAGCTTTGCTGGCTGTGATTATTTTGTCTCAACAAAGTACTTGTGTTCCAGCCACTGTTAGACATGACTTGTGTTAGATCAGATTAACAATTTAGAGCAAACATGTTTTCTCTGCAATGCGTCTCTTCAAACAACACAACAATAAACCTTTACTGCTAACATGGGGGGAATTGCTCTGCCTAATGAGTAGTTGTTGTAAAAGGCAACAATTGAGCACTATTTACAGTCAATTTTTAATTTTACATACAGGTTTTATTAATACAAACAAATACAGCTCTGTAGGACAACCTATACTGAGCTTAATAAAATAATTCTTACACACTGATGTCAAAATATACCTGCATTAGTAACAGAACGATCATTTAATTCAGCAACGGTACTGTGCATAATAAGAATTACATATGTGGGAGCAAGAGTTCCGGTCTCTTACTGTAAGTGGATGTGTCACCCAATTTCACTAACAGCATTTCACATTTACTTGCAATGGAGCGCTGGAAATTCGAACGCATGCAGCCTTTTGGTCAGCATATACAGTATAGGGATCTTCTATATAACTCTAATGTAAGAGGACCCCGCACCTCCCCTTTCTAAAAGTCAAAAACTTAAGTTTGACTTGTTGACTTGTTGACTTTTGGAAGGGGTAAAGTAACTTCTAAAGTTACTTTTAGAGGTTTGGCACTTTAAAAGCTTGTGAAGTGGGACCGACATGAAGGGTGTGTGTGTGTGTGTGTGTGTGTGTGTGTGTGTGTGTGTGTAGCCTTCAGAAGGGTTAGTCAGGGACGAGCCTGACAGAGCCAGCCTTTACTTACGTAAAATCTGGGACTTAATTGCATCTAACTAACTAGCTGCGTCAAGTTCTAACTAACTAACTAACTAACTAACTGACTGACTAACTGCGTCAAGTTCTAACTAACTAACTAAATAAATAACTAACTGCGTCAAGACCGTCTACTTGACAGGAAAGGTATGTTAATTGACATGCATGATGACCAACTACATAACTCTTATACTGAGGAAGCTTAACAACACAGGTCTGGCTGTTTGCAGGTCTTGTAAATCTGTTTTTACTGTGTAAAACGAACGGAAAGACTGAAATGAGTAAATAATGCGCTGCACATGTGAGTGACAATGCCAATATCCAATGAAAATACAATACTCCACTTCCTGATAGTGCTGCCACGCTTACTAAATGTGTCAGACGTTGCTTATGTGATGTAGTGCTAATGGATGGATGGGCCTGAGACCAGAGCCCTCTAGAAGGGAGAGTCAGGACAGCTGAGACCAGAGCCCTGTAGAAGGGAGAGTCAGGTCAGCTCCGTTCACTCCAACAGACCGTATATATATTAACAGCAATGGAGGATCGTGAAACCTTGTGAACCTTGTGAACCTTGTGACTAAAAAATATATCACGAATCATTGCATTTATTGACTAGTAATTACTAAAACTTGCAGCATCCATATTTATCAGTTCAAACTAAAGCACTTCCTGGAACTATTTGTGTGACAACTATTTCTACGTGAATCACGCTGAGCATTGAGAATTGACCAATCTCAAGCCCCGCCCCTTTCACCTGATTGACCTGGTGAAAAGGGGGCGGGACTTGAAACTTGGGTTGGCGTGACTCTCTCTTCTACATGGCTCTGGCTGAGCGTAGCTAGGGTCTGAAGGGTGAAGGGGGCGGGGTTCGTGCCTCCACCTACCGTCTGCTTGATGTCCGGGATGCCGATGCGGAACACCATCATGGCGATGTGGGCGTCTTCGGACGGCCCCGAGCTGGAGCTGCGCTCCTTCGTCCTCCTCTGCGGTGGCTGCGGTTGCATCTGATTGGCCGGTTGCTGGTGGGCGGGGCCCGGGTTGGAAGAGTAGGGGTTTGCGGCGTGGCCCGGGTTGCCGGGCCGAGTCTGCCGCTCGCCCGCGGGCCTCCCTGCTTTGCCGGATTGCCTGTGGCCATCGGGCCACCCCCCTCGCGACACGCCCCGCCTCCTCTCCTCCTCCCGCTCCTCCTCCTCCTCTCCACCCAGCTCGCCGTTCTCCTCCCGCTCGCGCTCATCCTCCTCGTCGCGCTCCTCCTCCTCCTCCACCTCCTCCCCCTCGTCCTCCTCCGCCTCCTCGTCCTCCTCCCCTGGATAGAGATGTCGGCTGTTTCCCAGCATCCTTTGCTGCTCCTCGTCACTGGAGAGGGGGCTGAATGGCATCGTCATGGAGACAGGGCGGGCGGCACAAGCCACGGCATCATTCCCGGGGACACACTGTAGAGACAGACAGAGGGGGCGGGGGGGAGGGTGAAGATGTGGGCCCCAGCCAAGGCCGGGACGCGTCCCACACGCCTCATACTAACAGTGGTCACTATGGGAACAGACTGGCACCTCCACAACAGTTCCAACTGTAGCGACACAGTGGTGCATTATTCACACCACAAGCACACACACACACACATACAACACAGTGCAGCGTGCACGCCAACCAAACCAACACAATGCACTAAATAACAGAGCCGATGAGATGCAACGCAATGTGGAATATCATACGTTAGCATCGAAAGGAACAATGCAAAACACCCTGATGCAACAAAATTCTAAACAACAAACACTACAAAAAAAAAACACACGACTTTCCAATGCACCTATCACCGCATAATGACACAATACAATATACTGGAATACAAATAACAGTATTACACTGTGCTACAACATATAGCTCTGAACAGACAACATTATGCAAGATATCACTGCCCAAACTAGTACAAGAGTGCTCTTATATATGCATTGCTATGCAAAACTCCTATAGATAGAGGATCCACAACACAACTACATATAATACTGCAGAAATAATACTGCATACTGTATAATTTACAGTGGCATTTGTTGTACAAGCTAAAAAATAGCACACGTGTCCCTAGTGGTGATTGGGAAACACTGCGTCTACCTTGTGACATTTCAGCACCACAACATTACGGACAGCTCCGATAGAGCTGGGAAGGAAATGCTGAGATTGCGATTGCATCAAAATCCCTTATAGAAATCCATATTATATGAATGTGATGTATACTGTATATGCTGCTAAGGCCAAATTGATATGTATGGAAACCCATAGAGGGACTAAATTAAAATTGAAATGCAATTCCAAATAGCAGTTACATTTTCAAATAATTCCACGTTTTATAGTGGACTTATTTCAAATGAATATGCAATCCCAAAATCGCATTATAATTGCAATAATTTTCCCAAAATTTCCCGCATTTTAGTGGACACAATTAAAAATTGTATGCAATCCCAAATAGCATTTATGGGCATATCCACATGGGCCTTATTTGGGATCAAATATAAAAAATAAAAAAAACTGTTTTTTACAAGGATAACTTGGCTGCAACAAACATTTCCCCAAGAATAATAAAACATTTATTTAGATTTTGACTTGAGATTAACCATCTCATATTTAAGGGGGTCCTAAACACATATGAACAAAAACACAATACATAAAGCAAAACAACACAAACACACTCACACACACATCTCTCTCAGGAGGCATAGCCACTCCCTTACTCACTGTCCCAGTTGCATACAATATTATACACATACCCATATGCAGCTATATAAATGCATTTACATGCATATGTATATATGTATATACACGCATACATACACACACACATACATACATACATACATACATATATATATATATAGTATAATTAGAAGGAAGAGCAAGATAAGTAAAAAAAAAATCTAAAAATATTATTAAAGAAATGTAAGAAGGTAAGATATAAGTGGGCAGGTTGTTCCACTCAGATGGATCTTTAAATGTAAAGGCCAATTGTCCATTTGTTTAGGAACAAAGAAAAAATGGATACTCAGTGTAGGCCTTAGTCCAAACAATGAAGAATAATAAGACATAATTAAAACATCTTCTAGATTTTCTAAATGTCTTAGATCTACATGTATTCAATTTACCAACATAAAACACTGATGAGTCTAAGGACACCTAAAAGCAAATCTACAAAGACTCTTGTAAAGTACACATTGTCTTATTCAAAATAATAGTGAGTGGGCATATACATTGAGACACTTTGAATGACAAGTGTTATAAATAGATTGAAAAACGGTTGGTCCGTTGTTTGGTTGCCACTGTAGGGGCTGGTCGGATAAGCACTAGAAAACATGAATATGAAAAATCTAAACTCTCGTTTGGAAGAAACATTACATAATGAGACTTTACATTGCAGATGAAGTGTCTTTGCTCCTAAACACCACACATATATAACAAACAGATCTTCACAGGAGATACCATAAACCAGCAGTCATTAATAAAATGGAGAAGAGAGGAGAAGAGGAGAGGAGAGGAGAGAGGAGAAGAGGAGAGAAGGACATATGAGCCAATTACACAGTGGCACAGTGCCGATGCAGTTTGATAATATATGGTACACTCTCCTTCCACACTCTCTATATTTCTCAGATGCGCACACACACACACCTGCGCATACACACACGCGCGCACACACACACACACACACACAAGCACAGGATTGGCTGTGACAAGCCCTGCCATACTCTCACAGGGCAACAACAGGTCTCTAAAGGCTATTAGCGGGGCGACCGCTGCTAGCATAATAAAGAGAGAGGGAGAGTATCAGCAGGCTACCGCTAGAGAGGTTGTGACAGGCTGTAGTACGAGCTGAGAGCATGGACTGACTAAATATGGAGACAGAGGGACAGGGATAGAGAAGATGAGCGAGAGGGTGTCGAGAACAAATGGCCTCCCTTCAAGACCTGCACCATTTTGATAAAAATGCTTCCTGCATTTACGATCTTTGATATTGTGATTCCAATTGCATTTTAAATACTTATTCAGTAGTACAACCAAAACAAATAAACTGAACAATTATGCTGCTAAATTATTTTATTGCACTTCAACACAATACTTGTTATTTGTGTGTGACAAATAAACATTACTAGCACCTGCAAAAACTTGCTTAGCCTTCAAGCACTAATTAGGCTACAGCAATTATGACTTCACAATTAGCATAATGTAGTGGCCAAAATGGTAAATTACTATTAATATGAATTGCAACTCCTCTAACACAGGTATCCCAATTCAAAGCACTTCACATTTTGTCTGCCAGTTAAACACAGTACATTGTTGGATCCATGTATAACACAGTATGCATTTAGTATACTAGTCCAAACATGAACCCTTGGACATCTGGCAATAAACACACTATAAATATGGCATACTTGTTCAACACACTACACGTGATACTGTAATACCAGTACGGTATCCATTTTTTAACATATTAGCATATATTTGGTATCAAACACACAATACATTATCCCAGTTGCATTGTACTGCAAAGAAAGTCCAGACAAATACAGTTGGGAAGCATTAGGAACCAAAGAGTTAAAAATAAATAACATAAAGAAGGCAAAAAAGAAGGATGGATCAGGAAAGGCTTAACCACAGTAGGTCCAACAGTCCACCGTGAAACAAAACAACCAATCAACGTTTAACAGAGATGGAACCACTAATGGGAATGAACAATCTGTGTTTCCATATTGTGCTGAGTAATCACATGTAAGAATGGGAGCCAAATGAGCGAAAGGGGCTCGGGTGTAGTCGTGGTGGAGGAGAGTGGGAGGATGTGAGATTATAGTAAGAAAGGGAGGTGTGAAAAGGAGAGGAGAGAATGCTTTTCTACAAGGAGCCAGGGAGCCGGGACAACCACACTACTGTTTCCCTACCCTGAAAAGAGGGTAGGGAAACGACATGACTAATATGACGAGAGAGAAAGAGAATAAGATTAGTGGGGGAGACAAGGTGTCATCCAGACATTAGGGGACTCACACATCGGGGGTAGCACTGTAAAAGCTGGGGACAGCGGTGCACAGAGGACGCTGTATTCATCTTTTCCCAGGAGAAGAAGCCATGGCGCTCTCAAAAAAAAAAACAAAAGCGCCCTAATGAGGAAATAAAAGGTGTGTGTGTTGGTGTGTGTGTGACAAGAGAAAGGGGTGAGAGACTAATAGCTGTGATGGAGTGATTCCATATTGCCATGTGCCAACAAAAGCTAATCTGTTCTCCCTGTTTCATATCTTTCCCGCACAAATCGCTCGGTGAGTCACCCCCCCCCCACCCCCCACCCCCGACACGCCCCCCTGTCCTTGAAGAACTGTGTTTCTGTAGCAGGTGACATTGTTAAAGGCAGGGTCAGTCGTTCTCGAGAACGCTTGCTAAATTCAAGCTCAAATCACACCATTAAAGTAGGTCTGTGCGACTTTCTGCCACTAGATGTCGCACTACAGCACCAGCCTCTCAGACCATAACACGCACCACACATGCACACGGCCGGACTGGCTATGAAAACAAAGAATAAAGGCGCTGGGATTATAACACACAACACAAACACAGGAAGTGTGATGTCCTTCTCTGCTCAGGACACAATTAATGCACTACATCTTTACATAGAAAATAGTTGTTTGCTGCTACATTAATTAACGTTTGAAATATCATATAGCAATCCTTTTACACCTTTAAATTTTTTTTCTACCGCTAACATCCATTTGTCCAATCTGTAGTCACATTTTCAAACCTCCAAACACAACATCCGTCAGTTCATGACCATACCATTAACACAATTCATGTTGTTTCCACACAATATGCAGTCAAATAACACCTTTCTAAAATGCTAATATTCTTTACATACAAGCTTACCCAATACATGGATCATTATTGTCTTTTTTAATAATGCTTGCACACGTCAGAAATTAAGAGCTAATGTTTAAAACTGTACATATTGTATAACGCCTCTACTTCTGCAAAAACAGTAGCTCAAAATCTATATTGAAACAGCTTATAAGCATTTCTGAATAAACATATCATTGAGATATAGCTTTATTTATTGTAATTTGTGTAAAATATATCAACCACAGCTACGTCTAATCTCACTCAGAGGCATAGCAGGTGTAATACTTCCAATTGCACAGACAAACACAAAGCAGTTAAAAGGATTAAGTTTATCTGTGGATACAGAAGAACTTTCTCAAAAGAGAAGTAAATAATAATTCCTGGACAAGGGTTAGTTGGGCCAGGGAGAGGAAGAGGACCAGGAAGAGGAGGAGTTGGGCCAGAACAAGGGAGAAGGAGAGGTAGGGGCAGAGGAGAAAGAATGGTGGTGTTCAAAGGAGAGCATACCATCTTGCTAAAAATCACATGGATGCTGAAGATTGTTAACCTGTTTACCAGACACAATATTCACTTTGTGAATATAGTTTTGCCACACTCCACTGCCTCCTAATGTGCGTAGACCTCTGGTAACAGTAATTGTTACATTATTTGACAGCCTTAATTGGCGTTACTACAACTGTTTTGATCACCTTATCTAGCTCTACCACCATTTAGAAACACGCTTGACTTCAACGTCATCTCACTACAGTAACCCACCGTGATTGGTCCGCCAGCAGGGTGGCTGTGAAAACGTTAATGCGAACAGGGTTTCTAGACCATGCTGTAGTCTCATCAAAAATAAATTGAGCAGAGAGCAATAGTCGGTGGAGCCAGGCTAGAAGATTGAATAGATTACTGTAGAGAACTGTGCATTTTTGTTTTGCTATTTCCCTGTTCCTTTTCTTTTGTTTCACAAAAACTGTGTATTTGACTGTATTTCTACCCAAAAGCTACATAGATTACTGTAAAGTTTTTACTTCTTATATTTTACAGTATACTGTAATGCTTAGGTGACTCATTCACTTCCATAGTTTCCAAAATGCACACATTTAACACTCAAGCCAAAAACGTGTGTGGTTTATAGTAAAAGGAAACTGATTTTCCATTGCAGGATCTGTTTTTGTATTTTGAAAGTCAGTGTGCTATGATTGACTGTATGTTCCTCTATGAAAGAAAACACATGCTAGTGTTTTGACAGAATGATGTGATTATGTGTTGGGTTTGCAGTGTTTTGATAGAGCTAGTGTATGTAGATAAAGTGTTTTTGCATTTAGAAATGTACAGTTAGTGTTTTATGAACAAGATGTGATTTTGACAAGATAATTAGTATTTGGCTAATTGTGTGAGGTAGGTGTGTTTCTGTGTTAAGCGTTTCGAAAAAGTATCTTCAGTATAGGTAAGCGGTTCTTAGTGATATAAAAAAACTGTAACAAGGAGGGCTCATAGGAGGAGTGTGACGTGCAGTATTTCTTCTAAATGTTTGAACTTGGACTTTTTCCTTCCTTAAGGTCGCCAGCAAGACTGAGAATATTGTATGGAGAGTTGTAAAGTAAAGCTTCTAGTAAAGCCAGTGTCATTTTATGTAGCCAATGGCAGATAGAGCTCTTAACCTGGAAGTCTATTACTGTAATACATCACAATATGTTACTGAGATGTACTATTGCTTAGGTCGGCATACATTATAATCTTTAAACTCAGGTACCTCTAAGATACATCATATGCCTACAAAGTTCGGGTCATTGAATCGATAAGCATATTTCCTGTACGTTCTACTTGGGTTTCATGATGATGAAATTCTTTTAAAACCAATGAATATGTGTAATATTAATTTATTTTCAATAAATAATAATAATAATAATACAATTTCAATTATATATATATATATATATCGTGTTCAAATAAATATAC
>JAODUH010005574.1:0-10055 GCA_027564835.1 Typhlichthys subterraneus | reverse complement strand
TATACGGCTATTGATTCTAAATAACAAACATCATATCAGCCTCTTCTCAGTTTCATTAAAGCACGATACAGCTGCTATGGCTTATTTTTTCTCTTCTTTTCTCCAGGAATTCTGCTTCATGTGAATTGCACACTGACAAGCTATTCAGTGTGTTTATAGAATCACTGCTGCGCTGCCTGTATTTCAGATTGCTGTGAACCATAAGGGGAATACAGGATTTGGGAGAGTATTTAATTTCAGTGTTTCCACTGTGATGTGTTTGGATATTGCATGGCAGAGCGGGCTGTACTATAATCCTTGTGTCGGGCGTGTTGCCAGACCATGCCTGGTGTGATAACAGAGCAAGTGTGCCGTCGCTCTGCCAGTCAACAGATGCTTGGAGGAGTGTGTTGGCTCCCAGTGCTTACTGCGAGGGGGAGCTTCAGGCATCCAAACGGTGGAGGTGTGTGTGTGTGTACACGCTCTTAAGAGGACGGAAGTCAGAATGCTGTAAGATAGGCTGAGGAGGTCTGCCTCATCACTTAAAGGCAATCATCAGCTGGGGTCAAGAGAGTTGTGTGTGTGACACTGATTTCAGAGGACCACAATGCTGTTAATGTATTTGTATTTTTTCCAGCTACAGTTGTACGTAAAAGTTCACATAGGCCTACAGTAGATGTTTTGAGTTAAAGCTGCTGTAAGTTGGATTTCTGTCAGCTATCATTAGCAGTGTTTTACATGACCCTATTATTCTGAATGGAATCGGGTAGGGCCAGCGTGAATGTAATTTCATAGGCTTCAAATTGTCATTGGTTTTTCCGAACTATTGTTTAAATACTCGTTCTCAAAACTCCATTAAAAACAAGTTTCATAACCTCTTATAATAACCACATTATTACATTAATAATACTGCAAGGACTGCCGTTTCATTAATTTAATATAAGCCGGCAGACGTAAATTTACTTACATACTGTCATACAGGTACTTTTTGATGCTAGCCTACAGTAGCTCTCAAAATAGCCGGTCCATGCTGCAAGGATTCGACCAACAGATCAATTGATTTTCTGGGAGATTTTGCTTTTCCGGGAGAATTTATACTACAACTATATAGCATTTGCTCTGGGGACGTGGATCGTGGCGGAAGGAGCCAGAACTTGTGCAGGAGGTGAAGCGCTGCCATTTAGATCTGGTGGGGCTTACATCTACGCACAGTCTTGGTTCTGGAACCGTTCTCCTGGATAGGGGATGGACTTTATTCTACTTTGGAGTAGGGAAAATAATATCCCGATATATTTAGGTTGAATACCGATGCATGATATATATTGGTATTTTCTATAAAGTGGGATACATCTTCAGGCATAGAGAAAAAACAGGAAACCCAACGGAAATGTGACATTTTTTTTTTTTAGCGACATTAATTGACATATGTGAGCTTTTAATTTTATATCTATTTTGAAAAAAATTCAGATATACCGATATATATATACCGGTATATCGCCCAGCCCTACTTTGGAGTTGCCCAGGGTGTGAGGCGCCGCGCAGGTGTGGCTATACTAACAAACCCCGTCTGAGCGCTGCTATGTTGGAGTTCACCCTGGTAGATATGAGGGTTGTGAATCCGCACACAGCTCTTGCTTTTGGCTATACAGTAGCTCTCAATTCTTGCAACACTCAATTATCTCATTTTGGTTGTGGCACAGTTGTTAGAGCAGGACTAGGCCTACTTAGGTATAGATTATTTTAAGTATCTTACAGCATGTAAAATGCTGACCTCAGGATACAGTCTGCTCCGCCCAAAATAATTATAAAGAACAAAACCAGCTTTGTCTCTGTAAATGGGAAAACAAAGTGATGCAGTCCGCACCACACTACATCATTGAGCAACACTTGCCAGTAAATGCAGCAAACATTTGAAAGCAGTTCAAGAGTGCTGCAAAGATTTTAGAGTAATTTTCTGTCAAAAATGTTGACTGAATGTAGCAAACGCTCAGTCCACTGTGTTGATGGGGAGGAGGCGGGGGGGGATGTTCAAATGATTCTGCAGCAGAACCGTGCGTAAGGGAGAGAAATGCATAAAGTCTAATTTAAATTCAAACCAATAGACATCTGCTCAGTGCACGGATCATAACTACCATAAGCGTTATGTGAGCACAGCAAGAAAATCATCTGCTACATGGAGACAAACCGGATGTAAAGGCGTTGACTTGCTGTTGTCTTCACTTCACACATTAGTATGGGAGGAGAAAATCTAATGTCTAAATCATTCAGAGCAGGCCAGGAAAAAGGTCATGCCAGCCTATTTCTGGGTCCTGTGTTGCCATACTGACACTGACATCTTTAATTCATGGCTGTTGTCTGGGCCTGTCGCCTACAGCTAGTGGGTGACTGAGAGTGACCTGCATTCACTGTGTGAGGAACTCTACTAACTCAGTTGAAAAAAGTAGATAACAAGTGGTGCAGTGTGAGATTTCCTTTTTAATTGAAAGATTTATAGTGAGAAAAAGTATCTGTCCTTCATAAGAATGTTTCATTAGTTTCTATAAATCATTTATGCCTACTATTTTAGTTAACATTATTTTTGCTAGGCTAGGTGCATTGCATAGGCTACACAGTTTTACGAATTTATATCATCCTTGATAACCTTACACACTTTCGCATCAACGTTTGTGGAAAGATCAAATCCAACATGCATTATTTGATATGTGAATTGCATCTTCTTCAGGAAAACTCTTTGAAGCTGGCAAAAACCACTGTAGCTATGGTGTACCCTAAGGATGTCACGGTACCAGAAAATGTAGTAGTCGATACCAATACCAGTGAAATTCCACGGTTCTCGATACTCATTTCGATACCACGGGGCAAAAAAAAAACAATATATATAAAAAAAAAAAAATATATATATATAAGTTATATTCACATATATTTAAATGAGGCTCTGTTTATGTAGACTAGATAAGTACATTACAATTATATAAAGATAGATAGATAGATAACTTAGGTCAAAATTAGGTCAGTATATATATATAAAGCTCAGTATATCAAGCTCATAACGCTGTATGCTGAGACTGCCATCAAATATAAAGTCAAATGCCATGGGGTTGGCTACTGTAATATTGTCTGTACATAGCATGAATGGTATAATGTCCGATGCTAATTGAAGTATGAAGTCTGTAACTTTGTGCTCGGTGCTCCGCGGATGTACCACCGGGACCTCCGTAACTTGGTGCCCGCACGAGGGCGGGTAAACATTCACAGAGATCCCGGTCGGCGCTCCGGAGGTATCAAAAGCGCGAGGCGAAAAAGCGTTGGTTAAAATGCATTGTAGTGCATTACAGCATAAACACGTGAATGTTTGCAACACAAATATGCAAAGTAGTCCTACATATTTTATTAGCTTCAAAGCTGATTTTGTTTCACTTTCGCCAGGCGATGTGTTTATCAACGAACTCTAGCTTTGGCCTGTTCTATGCACTTTTATTACCGGTGTCACCCAATGTGCTGCTGCCAAATGGCTTATTTGGCTGATAGCACAGCTGTGTATGAAAAGGAGTCAAGTGTCCTTTGTAGAGGACATAATAATAATTGAAGATATGTTAGTCTCCCACCGTGAGTGAAATATGTTATGAGATCTGCTGCGGTGTCTGTCATCACTGCAATACGGCCAGCATCCTGGGCATATTGGCCATTACAGGCAGACATTTCTCAGATGGACAACCATGTGGAAGGGAAGCATTCAAAATATGTCCTTATTTGGAAGAATATTTGATAGGATTTCTCAGTGTTCTATATCTTTGGAGATGTAATACGGGGAATGCTAAACTGGAGCTCAAAATATTACCTTCTTCAAGCAGAGATACCATTAGCAGATAGCAGATTATAATGCGCATATTGATTCCTAATGAGAAACGCTCTCTCATGTTAATGTTGTTTTTCTGTCCTTTAAATTAGCTTTTCCCACTAGCTCCCCCCTCCCCACTTATTTCCTTATCTGGGCCCTGAAGCTAGAAGCCCATGTAGTTATGGCTCTGACGTGCTGTGCAGCTTAGGTCTTGGCTGAAGGTGAAATGTGGGTATGTTGTGTCAGCCTTACTTAGTTCTGGCTGCAGTGTTATGCCGCCTTCACTATCGGATATATCGTATTTACAACTTGTGAACACATTAACAGTCAAACAAAGTCATAATTACTATTGGGGAAACTCATAGTTTTCTGTGATACCGAGTTGCCGAGTTATGTGGTGATTGTACTACAAAAATGGAGGAATAGAAGGCATGCATGGATGCTAGCGTGTTGTAGGTCTGCATTAAAATGTGTGTGTCAATGTTTCAACAAGCTATTTCAATATAAATAAATTAATATTTTATAAATAAATTAAACATGGTTTCAGAACATAATTAGCCGCAGGGGCACAAATAGTCCCTAACGTTATTTCTCTTTTCAGAAACATTGTTTTGTTAGCCAGCCAATGTTATTTTATAATATATATATATATATATATAATATTACGTTTTTTATTTACATAAAAATCTTGAGCTCAAACATGAACTTTGACCCATAATCGGAAGTTAATTTACTCTGCCTGCAATGTCTACCAAAATAATAATGGTCATATCGAGTAAATTACATTATCTTCCATTAACTGTATAACTTAATTGTGTTGAAAGTTTGGAAAACTTTCTGAAATTAGGCTATAAGCTAATGCTAGCTAACACTAACACTACATTGTGCTAGCAAATATTACCTAGCAAGTTATTTCAGTAGCTTGTCTAATATACAAAGTCATAACACCAGCGCAGTAGACAGTAGTTCACTTCAATGCCTAGAAAAACAAAAGCAGAATAGCTTAACTCATAACCCGATTTGAGCATTGAGCATTTGATTAATTCAGTGAAACAAAGGCAAACACCAGTAACTGAAGTTAATGATTTATGCTTTGGTTTGGCTTTGGAGCCTGATGTTACTGCAAAGACAAACCCTTATTTTCTCCAGAAAACACAATTGACCCAAGATAAGTGTCCACATGATAATTTATCTTTAATATTCCAAAAATGACAAAAACACACATTTGACCAAAATTGAGTTACGGTCTTCTGATTTGTAGGGCAGTAATTGCTCTCAGCTAAAATATTAAGGGAAGATTATTACCTGGAAACCCTGATCACAAGTACGTTTTCACAGCCACCCTGACCAACCCTGACCAATCAGGGTGGGTTAGTGAGATAACTTTGAAGTCAAGCGTGTTTTGAATTGGTGGTAGAGCTAGATGAGGCGATCAAAACTGTTTTAGCAACGGCAATTGGTTAATTGCTGGTCAATGGTTTCAAAATTAGCCAGACATATGAGGCAACGACTGTTAAGACTTCCCAATGCAGTGTGGCCAGGCCATTTTCACAAAATTAATATGGTCAGGTTACACCGGGCTAGATTACATTAGCCTAATTCAGTTATTTCACACTCCTCATTCAGAATACTAATGACTTTCATTGCAAGATATAGCTATTTATTTAAACTACGGTTAAAACAGGCAGGAGGAGGTAGCTGTAATATAGGTCACCTACAATCTATTCTTAGTGAGCGAGAAACCTGTGGTTAACACATTGATTCTTATATTGATACTGCAGTAGATTACTCTTTACCTTTAATGACAGTTATGTATTGATTATGCTGAGCACATGTTCAAATGTGTCTCTGTGCATATTTTGGCACAATAGAGGTGAAATCTTTATCAAACATTGTCTTCTATGGCTCCCCATATCTTTTGTGTCATGTTGTGTAGTTTGTGTTCCACTAAGCGGCTACTGTGTGCTGTTCTGACAAATGTGTACCATCTTGCCCTGTGTTCTTTACCATTTGGTGTAGATTTTAGTCTAAAATATGGTAAGTCTGTTAGTCCCTGTGACTCATCTATATCACTATCGCCAAAACGTTATGCGTATACTGTACCCGTTAATCTCTGAGTTCCTCTGAATCTGAAATATCTTGACATCTCGAGTACCATAGACAACCGAGGAAAATTAATGACGGGTTGACATGGCAACAGAACATAATTGTCCAAGACAATTTCTCGTACACCTACGAGACATGGATTTTCATTGTCTCCTTGCTTCATCAAGATATAGTCTGAGTCTTACATTTTTCTCCTAGCCTAGCTTGATGAGCCAGAAGCTTATTTGTGTCCAGAGGTAATCAACAGCCCCTGTGCATTTTAATTAAAAGGGCCCATTTTAATCATCTCTGGCATAGTGGTGGAGATGTGGCGTTATCAATCCTTTGTCCTGTCGATCACATGCATGCACACATGCACACACACTATGCTTTGGTGGATGTTTCATTAAAATGAAGCCGAGGCTGTAATTAATATTAAGAGCCAACTAACATGGTCTCCCAGAGAAGCCAGTGAATTTGGCATTGGGGTGATGGGCCAAGTGCAATGGTCAACCTGCCTGCTACTATACAGTATTTATGACATTTTCCACATTTGACTGTTCTACATTAGCTACACATATTGTAATGTTTATTCTACAATACAGGACTACCTTTGAGGAGGTAGACTTCAGTATTATAAAATGCATTTCCGAAAGCCTTTCGTGGCATCATTAACGGGGTGTAATAACGTTGACTCTGGCTTACAACATGTTTTTCTTTTTTGTTCCAGACTTCAGAGTGACCTTAGTTTTCCGACGATGTTCCCCACTCAATTTCATTAAATAGCCATTTTGCTGACATATGGAGTCCATTGCCCTCAAAAGTTGCAATTTGAGGGAATATGTTCTCGCCTCCCAAACTAAATGGCTTTGTATTGTGTCAATATAATCAAAGTGGCCATGAAAATGTGCCTATTATAATCATATCAGTAGAATGATCTTACAGTAATGACATGTATGGAGTGAAAACTTGGAACAAGTGACACCGGAAAAGTTCTGCTCTCCTCCACACCTCTTTGCCTATTATCTGTTCTTTCCGTTTGTGCTAATTAATAGACTGTTCTCTCCTCTCTCTTTTCATTACTGAGGAAGTCTGGCCAAGGCCGCCTACTCAGTATGTTCTCTATTCATTGTCACGAGCTGTCCACAAGAGGATAAGTCTGATTTTTAGAGAGAGAGAGAGAACAATGTGAAATGTGGCCAGTGTCTCACTGGATTACTTGCTACTGTAGCGTCATTGAGCTTCATATTTTTGCACTTGTTGTTCATTCTTGTAAGCCTGCATAATAAGGGGAACATGTTGATCCCTGAATTTGTCACAACTGTGCTTGTCCAAGTTGTACTTGTGTTTTGGAAATTCACCCGTGCAGGTGGTTTGAACTTTACCTGTCCACCCCCGCCGTAAATATGAACACCAGGAGTGGGCACTCATAATGCTCCTGCTATCTGTTCATTTATCAGTCTGGAACATTCAGCCTCAGCCAAGCGTTAGCACTCATTAATATTCATACATTATTCATACAAAATTCATACAAGGGAACATTGCCCATGGAGTTTAGGTATTATTATGAATGACAACATACAGTAGGAGAAGCCAAACTAATTGATGATTGATAGCTGTGCCATTAGCAGCACTACTCAAACCACAGTCTTACAGAGCACCGGTGTTGTGCCTGTAAGGAGGGCTCCTTGTTCAATTAGTTAAGCTCATTAAGGACTTTTTTTTATATGTAATTTTGCATAAGAAATTCAATATTATGTTTTAAACCATGTACATTCATGTTAGACAAATATTCAAATAGTGTTGAGATATTTTATTCTACATAGTTCAGGCCACCAAGCCATGAAAGACAAAATATTATTTACTGATTAAGAGGTCTTCATCTACACCAGCAGGTGTCAGTATTGCTTATTGGGCCTTTAAACATAGCAGGCTGGCAATCTACTACTGCTAATATGGTATTATTCAGTCGACAAACACTGTTTGACAAATTAATTTATTTTGTATGGACTTTAATTACTTTAATTTAATTATTAATGAGAAGGCATTATTCACAGGATGTAGCACTTCCACTCATACACACATTGAGACCTGACAACCTTAAAAAAGTACAGCAGTAACATAATCCCTGAACGTTCACATAAAATACATATTACAAAAAGAACATAATATATAGCCTACACATAGGCTACAAACTCTAAATCCAACATCCAAAGATTTAATATTTACTATCGGCTTAGCCTACATATATTTACAAAAGTGCATCTGCGTCGCTCCATTTGAACTAGAAATGCAGTCTACTATTTATGCAAATGTCTATTCTCAGTCAAACATATGCTTGACCAATTTTATATTTAAATGAATGTTCATGCTTGGATCATTCTCTCACTCTCCTCCAGGTTGCCTGTTTGAGGATGAGCTCTGCACACAATATGAGTTCTGCACCAACGGTAAGTGTTCTAAAAAAGGAAGAACCTACCATGTCTTGGGCGCGTACACTCAGCTCAACTCATTATGTAGTACTTCACCTCCCTGGCATAAACCTCTATCGACCCAACACACTCAAAAGCCAATCTTGCTATTCCTGTGGGATGGCTGAGAGATCTATTAGCACGGTAGATAGTTAATTCAGACCAGGGGTCATGTTGGTTGCCGGGCGTAGTTGAAGCCAATGCCGTCAAGTGTTAAAATAGCACTAAACCGAGAACCGAGGCCTCAGAAAATAGTGGCATTTTATAACCACAGAGCAATTTCCTACATCCACTAACAACCACAGCTGACGACTCATTTGGTCTATAGCATGTTTTGCATTTTAGAGCATGGTGTTTGCTGTGCTAGGGTTTTCCCCCAAAAGCCGCGGGTGCTTCACTAGTCACGGGAGACGCATGCATCTCTGTCAGCCGTTTCCAGGGCAACGCACAGTACGAAGGGGAGGGGGTGGCGGTCGTGATGGTGGTGGGAAGGCGGGGGGGGGGGGTTATTGCATGGCCTTCAGCGAAATCAAGCAGCATTGGTTTGAGTGGGCTTATAGAATGTCAATATCTGGGATCATCTTCACAACAAAGCCATCGCGAAAAGTTTAATAATTTATTTCCACTGTAGGTGCCACCACCATTGGCGCTCTGTATTTAAATGGAAAATCAGAGATGATTTTGCTGCCATTGCATGAACAATGCTGTTTTGGTTTAAAACATGGAAAAGCGACCACTCACCAAAAAACACAGCCCTCCCTGAAATCCCGCCACCGCTGGCTGTTTTTTAACAAAACAAGTGTTTGCAGTAGCAATTCCAGGTGAATTTCAAGGAGCTACTATTGTAAATACACAATGTGGGACAATTTTGGATTTTTTCTAAAAGTACAGGTCACGTTGAGAATTTTCATCTCTCTACATGTGGCGTAGGCTGAGAACATAATGAATCGCCGAATCGCTGCTTGGTTTTGTTTTGTTTTGTTTGACTGAATCTTGCTCACTTCATTTCCTTTAAACAGACTCATTATGAAATCAGTTTTGCAAATGAGGTGAAACATGCCACAGGAGCACTTTGCTGTTACCACATTGTTTATTCTCCTCCACGCTCAGACGTATCACCTACAGTAATATTTAGATGGTTTAGACAGAACTGGTTTTTGGTCTATTCTTTCCTATACAGGTATCCTTGGACTAGTAAAACGTGAGGGAGGCGCATTGCGCGAGCTCCGACCTCATTTCCATATTAACCCAGTTCTTGAGAAGAAGACTGGGAGAGAGATGAGGGAACCATGCAAAGCCCCAATGAAAAACAGTCAGACTTTAATAACGCGGACTGCTTTGGTACGGAAGGGAGCCTTGAGTAGCCTGATAGAGGGAAATGGCTGACGGCTAAAAGGAATGAATGCCCATAAGATCTTGTCTTGAAAGGTGGGGGCTTATTATATTCTGTAAGGCTATTACGCAAAGGCTCATCATGAAAGATATTTCTGATTGTAAACATTTTTATTTGTGTCCAGAATTAGCCTGGCGTTTGACGCCATTCTTTACAGAAGCAACACCAGGCCACACCCCACCACACTGCACAGGCCTGAGGATACCTGATAAGTAGGGGTGCACAATATATCGATTCAGTATCGTTATCGCAATATCACGTTGCGCAATATCATATCGAAGATGTTGCA
>JAODUH010005573.1:0-32540 GCA_027564835.1 Typhlichthys subterraneus | reverse complement strand
TATATATTCTTTTGCTTGCATTTTAAAAGCAGATATTGCACTGTATCTATGTCCAATAGAAATCCGGCCTTGGGCAATACAATGCATATATCTCTATATCTATCTTATATATAAAAACTAGAAATTATAATATCCTAAAATATTCAAAGATATAAAAGCTGATCCAAACATTCTCATATGTGATCCCGCTGAAAACAAACCAAACAGCTTTACTGTACAACTGCAGATGTGACAGGGTGATTTATTCATGTACAATGTATTTACATTATAAATATGGGCTCTATAACAGAGAATGAGCACACTGGGGAGAAAACAGCTTTATTACTGCAGAGACGTTTTGACCCCCACAACTGTAAAATTGGTCACAGAAATGGCATCGATCTTCTCTCTCCAAGCGCTGTGGTGACTAGACTCTTAACTCGCTTTCATGAATGTCCCTCTTTTTTATTTATTTCTCCAACAATACAAGTCAGGTATTACTAAAACCACTATGGCTCCTCTGAAATAAATAGAAGATGTCTGCATTTATTCGTAGACGGTTATAAATTGTTTCTTAACTCTATGAAAAAGAACATAATACATATTTGCAGACTAGTAGCAACATAGAATAACCTATATCTCTTGATATAGGTTATACGCCCATTTTGATATACAAGAATGCAAGGATTATATTAAAAACAGAAGAAAAGGTCCCAAACAGCTAAACAATGCCTTCAACAACGTTTATATAGTCCTACAGTATATTCTTTATTATGACCATTTGTGAGCATTTCCATTAATACACTGTAATTTTGTAAAAGAAAACACGGGGCTTCCCAGTCGGGAAGAGGATGTCTTTGGGGGTTCACCTTGTCAGGAGCATGCATGGCTGTGTCTTACACTCGTCCTGGCGTGCACGGAGACCTAATGGAATTGGTGATGAGCAGGTTGAGCTGGACAGTGCGACCAGACAATGACTGATCGTCTGGGGAACGCAGGCTAGCATAAAGCATCACGGCTACATAATTGGCTTTAGTAGCGGACAAGGCTCCCGCGAGCCCCCTAGTTTAGCCTCAAGGTCACAGTTGTGTGCAAAGAGCAACAGCGCAGCTATTATATGGCACATAAAATAAATAAATACATTTTCTGTGACCTTGTGTGCGTTAGCATTTACGAAGCCGTAACTCTCTTGTCTCCCACCCACGCCACAACCACTGGATCCATTTATTCAATACCTGTCACCTCCAGGAACAGGTCAATAGCATTTATTTATTTATTTTCCTGAAGAACAATAATCCCGTGTTCCCGGGAATTTATTTAGTCCAGGGTAAATTCATACAATTCTCATTCTTCATTGAATTTTAAAAAATTAGAACTAATTTGATATACATATTTTGTAAACATTTTCCTGTTGCAATACTGTAATTTTCTTTAAAGGTTTGACCCACATGGGGTGATATAATTATTGCTTCAAAATTTTCATAACATTATGCAGATTTATTTTTTATTTTATTTAATACACATGCAGTACATTTATCAATGGTGTTCTGTTTACATGTTGCTAAGCTATGTCAAGCTATTAAACAAGAAAGCGCTGCTTTAAATAATTCATATAAATTAGAAATGATATGACGGTAATCGTTCTGGCTAACAGAGAAGCTGTGTCTGTCTGTCTGTCTGTCTGTCTGTAAGGACAATGTGGCCGTCTGTCTGTCTGTCTGTCTGTCTGTAAGGACAATGTGGCTGTCTGTCTGTCTGTAAGGATGATGTGGCTGTATGTCTGTCTGTCTGTCTGTAAGGATGATGTGGCTGTATGTATGTCTGTCTGTCTGTCTGTAAGGATGATGTGGCTGTATGTCTGTCTGTCTGTAAGGATGATGTGGCTGTATGTATGTCTGTCTGTCTGTCTGTAAGGTCGATGTGGCTGTATGTCTGTATGTCCGTCTGTATGTCGGTCTGTCTGTCTGTCTGTAAGGTCGATGTGGCTGTATGTATGTCTAACTGTCTGTATGTAAGGACGATGTGGCTATCAGTCTGTATGTCTGTCTGTCTGTCTGTCTGTAAGGTCGATGTGGCTGTATGTCTGTCTGTCTGTGAAGAAGCCTTGGCTATCTGTCTGACTGGTCTCCCTGGGACAGTGGCTGTGTATTTATTGTCAGTGTCTGTCAAGTCTTTGTCAGTGACGTGGTGCCTTTCACGTTTATTTAATGACCACACTGGGGCGGCTTCTAGACGCATGTCTAAGCTGACACATGCACACATGAACACGCACACACACAGACAGACATGCTTTGTCATACAGCCTGTTGACTTCAGGAATGGAAGTTTTGCTTCGACAGGATGCGTTGTGAAATTGAATCTTAACTCCGTGCCAGGAAGTGCTCATGAAACAAGCTGCTACAAAGCTCTTGACATTACCACGCCTCTCCTGTCACAGGCTATACGTTACGACTCCTGTGCCTCAAAACACGGCAGTTTGAACATAACAGTCAAGCGCCTTAGGATGTCAAGCGTGTCTGATTATTAATGGTACAGAGGCAATTATGTGATACTTTAAGAGGCTATTATGAATGTGCACTTATGATGATGTTTGTTTTTGGATGTCTAAGTAGTGGCTGAATAGGCTTCGGATTGGAAGTTGTTAATTGGCCGAACAAAACGTCTGTGCACTCTGGTGCTCAAAGTACGGTCGCGAGGGGATTTGGGGACTTGTGAGATTATTTAATTCTCTCTTGCTTTATGTTTTATTTACTGTCAGGTGTTATTATTTACAACATCAAATTGGTTTAAAGAGTGTATAGGTTTAAATTGGTTTTATTAAATTGGTTAATGTACTGTATACCTATTTTACCATTCCCAACATGGCGAACTGACCATAAACAAACTCCCGCTGCACCAGTGTGAGCTATATGTGCGTCATTCTTTGCCTCGTAACACACAACAGCCCTACAAAGGCACTTTGGACCCACGGGGTGTTTGAGCGGAGGTTCACCAGCAAGGGCCATAAATGTGTCAGAGCCTACGACGAGAAGCCGATACCATCTTTAATTCCCGCAGGGTGAGCCCTGGTTCTCGTTCCCTTAGCAGGGACAAACAGCCAGACCTCCCGCTGGACATAAACACAAAGGTCAGAAGTAGAATTGATTTCAAGGGGGATTTTGTGACAAGTGGAGATTTTCTCTCAAATTCCCATTAGCCTACAGGCCGCTGCATCAATAGTGAGGGTTACAGCCAACCACCTCTCTGCAGAGACAAACCACTACTCTCATACTGCCCACCTTAGAATCATATAATGCATTTCACTAAAATCATTGAAACCTTGAATATAATTAAAGCAAGGACACCTTGAATGTCAACAACTCTTTCATACACACACACATTCATGCTCAGGGATAATTAACATGTATTTTCATTAACGTGTAGCGTAAGATGTCAATTTGCTCTGAAGACAAAAGTACCTGTAGAAACGGAGAACATCCGTATTTTGAGGAAAATTCTGCATTGCTTAACAAAATAAAAGCTAAATGTTGAAACTAGTTTTCGTCCAAATTACTGCACCCAGCTACAACTATAATAATCATAATTTCACTTATGTGTCACGCATTCATGATGTTCTAATTGTCATCTTGCCATCTGAATTCAATAACACAAATTACTATATTTTACCATACACAACACATTTAAGAATATAAGTATATTGCTGCAGACAGCCAGTACTAAAACCGATCAATTGGACTAACTGCCGCACGGTAAACATAGGCTGTCATAATGAACATAAACAATATGAAACAATTCAATAGAATATATTTTATGGAACAGGACTTTCTATGGTGTTTACCAATCTGCATGTATATGCCAACTGTTGATTTCCTCTGTTGCGCTAGGGTCCCACCCTTGTAGAGGAATGGAGTAGGTTGTCAGTTGTCTGGCGGTCGGGTCGGGTCCCCTCATGGGGTCTGAGGGAGCTTTTACAGGGATATTGTAATGCTGGAAAGGACCCAAGCACATGACACGTGACAGAACTAGCAAATCAGGTTTAATTCCACCTGAAAAGAGCAGGATAAATCTACAGTGGGCAAACACAGAAAAAGGACTGTTGGAAACACACGGGCTGAAACACACAGGTAGACTAGACAGGAGACCATAGGACAAGGACAACGAGGGGGACGTGAAACGATAAATGATTAACCGAGGCACAGGTGGAACTAACGAGACCAGGAAAACACAACAATGGAGGCAGTGACAATGGGGACCGACCATAACAAATGTTTAACTGCTATTGAATTGAAACTCATTGTCCTCTTTCAAAACATGTGAATCTGTGTTTAATAATACTTCTTGCTTCATTGTGTATGTGGTGACAACTGTTCGGCTAATAGTGGTGCATGACACAGGTATACCAACCCATCGCTGGGGGGGCATGGGTCAAAACCAAGCAACGCTGCATACAAATCCACATTGCAGTCCGTTCTCTGCCACTGCTGGAATCACAACACAAAACTAGCGATGGTTCTGTTCAACATCAATGTTTAGTTTTCTACGCTACATTTGTGCTTTGTAAAATATGTATTCATTATTTAAACTATAGTTTCATTGTGTTTTAGATGCTTTCCTATCCAATATGAACTGCTATGTTCTACATAGGTCTTATATGCGTGATTCAGGACAGAAAACGCCAATACAAATTTTACTGTGAGTTTAAAATAAAAAAGAGATTAGGAATTAAGTATCCCTTATAAAAGACAAATGAAATGACTAAATAAATATTATATGATAAAAATTCTAAAGCATTCTAAGTTGTTCGACTGTCTGTTGCATTTAGAGGAGCTGTAGTCTTACAGCATTAACATGAAAATAATCTTAATTTAAATCAGAGCACGTGATTCATTCACAATTAAGGTAACCTAACGAGGGAATTTACGGCATCACGTGGATCTTTTTAGTCCCACTGCCTACAACTACAACAATTGATGTCCTTGTTATATTTTAATACATCACTTAAATGCATGGTGACATAAATATTTAATAAGCCCTCCTGCACTCACTCTGGTTTTTTATCTTTATCCCAAAGGTTGCAGGAGGAAATTAATTACATAGCTATTAATCTCAAAGATTCGTGATGAATGTTTAATCACAGTGCATATGCAATTCAAGTCTCAGTGTTGCCGTTAGTGACAAAGAATGCCATCTGGTATATAGCACACGGCCTTGGTTATAGAATTGGCCATAATCCTTTATCACAGCCTTGAGATCAGAACTGTTAGCATAGCTAGCAAGTGAGCTATACTATAGCCACACAGGCACATCCTTATCCTGGAGTCTTGCCATTTGTTAGTATACACAAGGGAATGCACACCATCATGGATGCTGTAAAAATCTAATTTGTTGTCAGGCTCATCATTCATCATTCAGATGAATGAAGTAATCATTTATTTAACTGATATCTGGGTGAAACACACAGATAGTAATGTTGTTGTTGACAGTGGTCTTAAAGCTGCTTTAGGTATAGATTTAGAGAGTTGCAAGGAGAGCTGGATAAAACCAGCAAGATTACGTAAATCCACAACTCAAAAACCTACTCCTTACGCATCTTATCCCTCCCTCTGCAGCCTGTTGACAAACCATATTGTGTGCACACATTTAAGTGATTGACAGGCAAGATACACTCGCTGGACCAATCAGGAAAAAGAGGCCGTGTTTAGCCAGCAATATTTGATCGATTCGAAATCGGTGCGATACTGACTTAACTAGCTGGATCGGTATCGGTGACAATTGGACAGTTGTAACCGATCCATTGGGCTAATCCAATTAAATGAATTTACACGTGTAGGTCTACTGTAAAGCTTCAGCCATGTCTAACCTTCCCAGGCCACACTATCAGCAGCAGGTTTCTAAAGTACATCTAAGTCCTAAAATAGAGATTGGCTGTCATTTGCAACTTAACTTAAACTTAATATAACACTGGAATCGGATCGGTAATCGGTATCGGCCAATACCAAAAGTGCCGGTATCTGTATCGGTATCAGGACTGATAAACTGGATTGTGACATCCCTAAACAGACAGCACAGTCTGCTAAATTTGAGGTCAAATACAAACAATATCCCTAGTCCGCAGTGCCGCCCCCACATGTTGAAATGTATCGCGAGACCAACAACAAGTAGCTTTGTTGTTGTGAGGGATGTTCACCACTTTATGTTCCTATTGACGGAGCCGGAGCTGTGTAGGAGTAGCCTACAGGGTTATTCTTACAGCACACACACAGAAGGGTAAGCTAGTCAAATGTGAAGAGACAACTGCTGAAGTGTATCAGTATATACTGTAGCTGCCTAGACTGGGTCATTGACATAGGCTAAAAGCTTATTTTACACTGATGTCTTGCCTAGGGCGGCAGAATGTCCAAGGCCGGCACTGAATACCACGGCGTTGTTGCTGTCAACTGTTCGCCACTTTGTTTGTGTTTCTATGTACGGAGCCAGGGCTGTGTAGAAGTACAGTATCAGAATATATCTTTCAACACGCACAGAGAACGGTAAGATAGCGAAATGTGAAGAGATTGAATTTGACAAGTGTATTATCTTAGAATTAGCTTGCAATAGCTGATTATACCTTTAAGTGTAGGATACTGTTCTAAAATTCTACTTAGAGCTTTTAAGATCATTTAGAGAACAGGAAGAATACAGAGATACTGTTAGTTGGTGTCTTAATTTATCACAATAAAATTAACTGGAACGTTAAAGATTGTATACAATACAAGTACATTTCATTCATTCTTACTCATCTTATATACAGTATCAGTAACATTAAAATACAGCAGCCCAAATGTTTTCAATGTTTTAACTGTTTTACAAATCTGTCCCTAACATGAATTAAGGGAGAGGGAAATTAAGGCCAGACAATCTAGGCTAGGAAACTTTACTACTCCTATTTCTGTCCAATCAAACTTCAGCACATCAACATTCCTGTAGTAGAAAACTATTATTTCAGTATTTAAGGAGTACAATGAATTTGAAATTGTATTGGGTAAAGCATGTCAAATTTAAACAGTACAATATACATTATGTTATAGTGGATTATTTAAATGACAACAAGTAAACAGTAACAGTTATAGTTGTATATTGAAGTATGCAAAAAGAACATCAAGCTCAAAATGTGCCACAGCCATGGCACAGGTTTTGCACCATCTATATGGTCATCAATAATAACATCCACCTCCACTAGTATACGTCCTGGAAAAACTTGGCCGAGCTGCTGTGCCGAGCTGCTGAATTAAACACCAGCATCCATTTAATTGATCTTTTGACGAGCAGAGGACGGCTTGTGAAAACGGCCATCCAGCTGTCCCACGGGCTGCTGCGTTCGCTCCCCGTCTCACCCGCTCTAGGCCGGCTAATTCAGTTTCACTCCGTCAAGCTGCCCACGCTTGTCAACGACGCTGTTCTAGTCACTCGGTCTGAGGCTCAGGAAGAGGGCTGGGTCCGTCATTATTAACAGCCAGTGGCTTTGTCACCATTAAGGTGGGTTTTAAGGATCCTGCTTGCTGGACTGCAGCTTCTCAAAGGTGCTGCAGGAATTATAAGCTAATACACTTATTGTCAGATTCACCAAATATCTCCTCATGCTGTGTGCATGCTGAATAAATAATCAGGTGTTTCTACGCAGCCCTGGCTCTGTAAATGGGAATACAAACAAACAAAGACAAACAAAGTGGTGCAGACCGCACCACACAATACTATCTCAGCCTTGGCAACGCTTGACCAAGGTGCTTGGGGGGGGGGGGGTTGGGGGAGGGGGAATCATCTGAAGGGGCTCCCTATGGCATTGCAGTTAGTGGAGTCAGCTATCTTGGAGATAGCTGACTCCACCTTTTAATAATATAGCGGAAGACAAAAATATACAGTATTTTGGCTTGGTTTCCACATCAGACACAAGGTCCAATCAATGTCATGGGTGCATGTTACTGTATTGAATGTATAGCCTACTGAATTAATGTTTACATTTGCGAATGGTAATTATGCCTTTTTCTGCACAAGGGGGCAGTATTCCACGGTAATGGCTATAAGTATTAGCCCGCTGTTGGCTGCCATCTACCACAGACCAGTAGCGCTCAGACATGGGCCAGCTGCTTCACTAGTCACAGACACGTACAACTAGGTAAGTTTTAAAGAAGCTGTAGGTAGGAATTTAGCAGAATTAGAATGCCATAGAGATATGTTATCAGCTACAGGCAAGTCAAGCACACTGTGAGATTATCTGCTCTATGTGATAGCCCCCGCCTCAGTATAGGTTTATTCGGGGTTTGCCAACCGCCAGAAGATTTCTGACCAATCAGGGCCTGGAGCCGTGCGTAACACTCTTATCACTGATTGGTGAATCTCTGGCCTGTCAAACACATGAATGTGTGTGTGTGTGTGAATGGGCTCCAGGACTGGACACACACGCACACACACACACACACACACACACACACACACACACACATAAACACACCATAGCGACAGTCTGACAGAATGTTCCAATATCGCTCTGAATCCCAAACAACAAACTGAATATGTGCCCACATCTCACAATGGCGTAAAGATATATAGATTATGTGCCTGAATAGAATATATACTGTACATTTATACTGTATATGCAAATATAAAATGACAACTGTTTCTGCAAGATGTGGATTATTGTGTGTGGATATTATAAGTCTTCACACATTTATAAAATTGCAGGTTTTTGAATTGTAAAGACAGAAATAACAAAGTAAATGGCATATGTCACGTGAATAAATACATATTAGATTCAGCTGTTGCTGTATGATTTCTCTGAAAGTTTGGGGTTCACAAAGAATACAGAATAAACTGTTAGATATAATTGTTGACAAATATCAAACCGGAGACAAATTGGTACTTAAAATAACATCAAGGCATTGGATGTACCACGGAGTTGTAACCATTGTCTGTAAGCGGAGAAGATGTGGAACCAGAAAGACATTGAAAAGATTAGGGCGACGAGAAAACTCATCAGGATGGCTAGTCAGAATCAGCTTTATTGACCAAGTATGTGCACACACACAGGGAATTTTTCTTTGATAATGCATTGATCTGAATTAATAAAAACAAGAATATTCTCAAATTTAAAAGTAAAATTAGAGTTGGCAGAGGCCAAAATCAACACTAAAGGAAATGTCTGTAGTTTTGATGTTTGGTGCACAGCTCACCAGCAAAAAGAACACCACGTCATCTGTGAAGCATGGCAATCATACTATCATGCCTTGGGGCTGCTTCTCTTCACATGGACCAGGGGCTCGTGTAAAGATAGTACGGATGTACTAACAGTTTGAAATATCAATATATTTTGAAACCTTCTGGCCTTGGTCAGAAAAAATTATGAAAAGGAGTTTCACATTCCGACATTACAATGGCCCAAAGCACACGTCACCCGAGGCATGGTTTCAGAAAAGGAAAATCAAAGTTTCAGAAAAGGAATGGCACAGCAGGAGCCCAGACTTCAAACCCATGGAAAGCCTGTGGAATGACATACTGTAAAGAGAGCTATACACAGGAGCAACCCCCACAATTTGAAGGGACTGTGGTAAAATTCCACAGTCAAAGGTGCAGTAGATATATTCACTAGATATGATATTCACAAAGACTTGCTGATATAATAAATGCAAAAGATGCTTACAAAAAGAATTAGTTGGGTAGGGTGTTGTTGGTCTTTTCTAAAATGTTCAAAATAATTAACTCTGATTTTTTTAATGAACCTGTACATTTTTTTTTTCTTCTTTGAGACTTTTATTATTTTTGTTTGCCTGAAGATCATGTTACACATGCAAACGTATGACTTTTGCTTATTTCTCTCTATAGATTTAAAAAATGTGCACAGTACAAATAATTTGTCAGATCGTCATCCTGCATTAGACAAGCAGACCATCATAAAATAATCCATGTATGTTACAGTGAAATCTAATTATACATATATAGTACATTACTTTTCAGTAACTGAGCGCCTGCCACTACAAGTCACATTAGCTTAGCCACATCTTTTACCACTGTCATAGAAAATTGTTTGTTTGCTGTTATAATAAAGTGGAAATTCCTTGCCAATTTTCACATGTTGACACAGTTCCTTGAGGACTAAATGCAATGTAGCTGTTAATATTAGGTGAAAATGACAAATAGATTACGTGGAATAGCACCATATATGCCCATTTTCACCCTGTTCTGATAACAGTCAATAAATGGACTGCATTTATACAGCCTCACCTATTCATACACACACATTCATACACCGATGGTGGTGTCAGCCAAGGTGTCACCTGGCCACCATGAGCAGTATAGGATTAGGCGTCTCGCTCAGGGACACACTTGCTTAGCGGAGTTAGCGGGGTTCAAACCAGCACTTCTCAATCGTTTTACCCACTGCAACACTGCCGCAGTCCATTTCAGTGGCTGTTGCTTTTCAATCTAACATGCCACTGCTCCCCTCATCTCCTCATAGTGTGCTGATGTAAGGCCTAGCATGTATATTGTGCTGAATACTACGGTAGATGGCTGGGCGGTCATATCGTCATATGGGGCATTACCAAACAAACTGTGAGTGTAGCTTCTCTGTAAAAAACACAAACTTTTCAAATTCATTTCTCTGCCTCTTTTCCTTCTATGGCCGTTACATACAGGGAAGGAAACAGTCCACTTTGAAAGGACCGTCTCCAAGTCACATCAACATCACTAATTCCAAAAACAACTAGAAATATTAGTTATTCATGGACTCCTTTAATGTTTAGAACCTACAGTATATCACTCATAAAGAGTGGTCAGTTCTAGAAAAATAGCTTCTCACGTCTCTATGTTGGGTGGAAGTGTATCTTTTGTTTCTCCATGGTCACTGTAAAGTTTGACCTAAGCTCAAGGTGTTGTCTGGGCCCACACTAATTGCATTACCCTGTGCTTTCCTAAGGCAGTGGCCCTATTAGACAGAGTGCAGTTCCTCCATCAGCGAGCCGATATGAATGGCGATGGTAATCTTTCCCAGATGAGTCACACATGAAGGACAAGTCAGAAGTGACCCCTATCATTTTAAAGTTCAGTCTGAGGGTTAGACACATTTTTGCATACTGTACGTGGAGCCAAAGGCCAATTTGAACAATAGCAAGAAAGAAATCATGATACAAAGCATGTTGGCTCTTATTCTTAATCTCCGAGCAAAGATGGAGTTTTTTTACGGTGTTGGCAAAAACAATTACATCTAATTTGAGCGAGCCAATTTTGGTCACTAAAACGCAAAGATGTATTTAAGAGCACTCACGGTACCTAATTAAAACTAAGAAATGAAATGATTTCAGGCTGGCTTGCAACCGGGGCTTGCATCTCTGTTTTAACTAGCAAGTACATTTAAGCAGCGGCTATTTGGCTCACGGTGAGACACAGAAGGGAAGCTATAATGCATGTTGTGTCTATGCTGACCCTAGAAGGTCATGATCATTATCTCTTTGAGACACAAAGATGCATGTTTACATCGAGACCCAATGATCCATTCTGTTTGCCTACATGCTGCAAGTGTAGTACGCAGAAGGCTCCCTTCATGGTATAATTATCAGCGTTGCATATTCCCTCTATGCGCAAATTGATATTTACCCACATTAGTCTAGCGCTGCTATAGCAGTTGTGATGTAGCACCATTTGATGTGTGCATTGCAGTCACTCTAAATGTAAATATGCAGTACAACAGTATTTAAAAAATGGTTTATTATGTTGGAATAGAAAATAGAAACACTAATGGTTTGAAGCACACCAAGATTAAATGAGTGAAATACAGATCTATCAGCAATGAGCGTACAGCCCACAATTATACAGTGTGATATTATTAATAATAACAATGAATAATAATAATTAAGAACTACTATGTAATTTAGAGTATTTCATAATAGTAATACTATATTTGCTGCTGCGTTCAAGCAGTGCAAATATCTTGCTGTACCTTGGATTGTAATTGATCAAAAGGAAACAACAGGTGTGGGCATTGTTCTGAATCTCATTTATTACTGGTCTAAGGAATTACACCAACATGTATTTTGTGTACTATATTTCTTATAATTCCCCTATAGCTGTTCCATCCTGAAACTCATATGCTACAGTATAATAAATCCTACACATTGTGCAAATCCACGACCGTGGTGTAGCAGGTAAGATAGTCATTACAAGTTGTATCACACCTTGGGTGAAAACAAGGATCTTGATCAGACATTTAAAGACGTACACACGCACACACACACACACACATGCACACACAAGGCAGGTAAGAGTCATTACATAAATCCTGATCAGACATATACAGTAGATACGCACGCACACACACACACACACACATGCACACACAAGGCAGGTAAGAGTCATTACATACTGTACATCAATCAATCAATCAAATGTATTTATAAAGCACTTTAAAACAATCAACATTGCACAAAGTGCTGTACAGGAATAACAAATTTACATTGAAAAATCACAAAATACACACACAGAAAAATACATATAAAACAGCAACAAATGTTACTTCCTGATCCGATATAAACACACATGCACACACACACACACACACACACACACACACACAATTAAGCATAATGTGTTATCAGATGGGGGGGGGGTAGAGGAGTGCATGCCACACAGTGCAGGAGGAACGTGACCATTTCATGTAATGCCACATTCAGCCACACGGGGAACATTCCAGACATAAATCGAGGAGTGTCCCTTTAAAAATGTCTGCCCCTTTTTCAGGACCCCTTTTCTGCCTCACGTTAGCAATAACACATTGGTGTTGGGGATTGTTATGGTCAGAGAGAGAGAGAGAGACACACACACACATTGTTGTTGGGGATTGTTATGGTCAGAGAGAGAGAGAGAGAGAGACAGAGAGAGAGAGAGAGAGAAATTGTTGTTTGGCATTGTTATGGTCAATGCCATCAGTGCACATTTCCGCCAATCTTTTCAAATGCCCCTGAAATGTCATTGCACGTCTGTCAAATCTGGTGAGGGGCCACACCACCCTACCTCCCCCTCCCTCCATTCCTCTCTCTCTCTCTCTCCCTCCCTCCCTGGTTTCCCTGTCTCCAAATCTGAATATATTTTCTGTATGTCGCTTCTCATCCTGTGGCCCCAGCGGTGAAGTGTTGAGAGAAGGCTTTTCGTGCCCTGTTAAGAGTCAAAGTAATGGAGATGTTTCACAAGATGGCATGTTCCGTCATATTTGAGAACAGCACTAACACTATCATTTCTTTATTGCCTTTATAACAACATAGGGATACTTCAACTATAACTGTGACATTGTCTTGATAACATCTTCACTAGAGACCGCTATAGACCCCCCCGTCCTGTGCTAGTCACTTTATGTGTTTACCTTATGTTTGAAGCTTCCCCGTCACTCCCTGCCCTGTGTTTCCCAGTCTGGTTAATTCTGCCTGTATCTGGTTAATCACGTCTGATGTGCTGCACCTGTTCCTCGTTGTTGGGAGCGAATGGTCTGTCTACCTGTCTCGTCTACTTGTGTATTTAGCCCCAGTGTTTTCCCCAGTCCTGTGTCGGCCATTGTTGATGTGTATGTCGACATCGCGTTGCTTCCTGTGTTCGTACCTGTTTTTTGTTTCTATTTTAATAAACCTTGTTTACATTCATTATGTGTCTCGCTTTTGGGTCCTCCCCTTGGTTGAAATGGAAAAAAATATACCAAACCCTGAAGAGCAACAGCAAGAAGGCATAAGTTTTCTATTATTATATAGATACAGTAAAAGCATTGCGTTGCTTAGTGTACTGGCATTTGGGTAGAACACAGTTTGCATTTACATTTACAAAACAATTGTGTGAGCTGGCAAAGACGTGTTCTGACTTTGTAAATGTGTGAGATGAGGTCTGATTCTTGTTAACAGTCTGTCATTCATTTCTTCTTGTCAGATTAGAATCTGTCCTCGTCAGGGTTTTAAATCGAAAGGCTTTCAGTTTGAGACTTTAGATTTGCAACTCATCATTTATGGCATAGTGTATGTGTACACTCAGCTCATGAGCGTCTTCCGTATAAAAAGGAAAAATGCGTTGAAATAGCTGATACAGTTATAAAAATTATTCTTCTGAAGATAATTGTATAGTACTATTTTTCTGTTTATAAACATAATCTTGACCAAACATCATGCTGAAAGACATAACTAATTTGGTTTGTCATCATTTCATCCTACTACCTACCTACAACAACAGCCACTGTTGTTGGGTTATATGCCATAGCCAGACTATCAAAACAACCATGTTCATTCTTCCAGGGCTAAAAAGCTGCAAGACCTTAACAGAGGATGAATTCAATGGCGTTTCAAAGGCACTTCTAGACCAGACACAGACAACAGACGCTAATCCAGCCAATGTGTCCCGGTCTGCCTGTCAACTGTGGCCTTTATGTGCTATTGAAGAAATATCATAATTACAACTTACGAGCAGATGAATGGGCAAACAAAGTCGTAATTAATGTACTGGTGGGGCATGATACCCAAGTTGCCAAGTCGTGTTCTGTAGCGAGTGGGCACAATGGCAGTAGGCGTCACTTGATAGTTATTTAGCATGCTGTACGTTAAATAGATTACTGGAAGTGTGCACTGTATGACAATGCTTCAAAAAAACTATATTTTATAAAGAAAGTTCGATTGAAGTGAACATAATTGCTGAATTCATGGTTATTTTCTTGAATTTAATTTACGTAATTTGACACAGATTAACTGGGTGCCTATTCTTTTAAAGCTGCTTCCATATATGCACACATGCTAAGAAGTAGGATCTTTGACAAGGAATTGAAGACAGCAAGAGTCCTGGGCCAGTTGGACCACAGTCCATATTTTCCCTCATCTCTAACCTGAACACTCTCCAGACACCTTGCTATCTTACTGTACTGTACAAGAGGACTTGCTTGCATGAATGCATATTATCAGATGATAACGTAAGCATTATAATATATGTTTTGCTGCTATACAAACAGCTATATCACCTATACAAAAAACAAAAGCTTGATGGTTGATTTATGCTCTGAATAAATGACATTGTTTGACATGCACACAATTGGTATTCTGAATATATTCAGCCTCATGGTATGGGCTAATATTTTACTATGTATATTTTTGTGTATATGTAGAAGTTTTCATCAGTTTTCCTTTGGCCGGTTAGAATATACAGTATGTCTGAGATACATAAAGAAAGAATACAAATGTGGTATTTATTATCAATTACAAACTTGGCTTCATCTCAACATGGCTCAAATGAGGATCCCTTCAAGCTATTCCTCAAGAAGCCCTTCTTTGAAAAAAAACAAAACTAAACCATCTTGTGTCCTAGAATTATGTCTCATGAAGAAGTGTGTCACTGGATAGAAATGTCGATGCTTGGATCACGGACAGGTGCAGACGTAAAGATAAAACATTTAAGTTAAAAGATGAAGAATCCGACGTGGGGACTGGGGGCATTATAGACAGCTCATGTCAGGCGCTCAGAATAAATTATGAAACCTGAATATTTTACATGCAGTCAGTGGCAAAGCAATGCCAGGAGAGAGCCCCTTGCTGTCGGATTCACACACGTTCCCTTTCCTAAATGTGCTGGATAAACATCAGTTGCTGGGGGCACCTTAGTCAATATCACTTTAGACAATTTGACATGGCATGGTACATTGTCAGAGGGGGATATGAATTCAGTAATTCACGAGACGCTGGAAACGACAAACACTATAATACTGAGGTAGTGTTGTTTGCATAAATGTCTTGCCAACATTTTTTTAAATTAATAATAAATGGTCCTACAAACAAACACTGTGTAAAAACACACTTCACACCCGTGGTTCTACTGTGTGCGACTCAATTTATTAAATTTATTCAAACAGCAGTCATTGCAATGTCAAAATGGCCCTTTTTTTAAATAAATCAAATGTGACCTGGAATCATTTGTATTTGAACAGCCTTCAGGTGATCTTTTAGATGAAGAAAGCGATTGCAATATTTGTAAGATGTCACATGTTTTCCCTGTAATATTTACTTACTATAAGCCATCAAAGCTATAAGGGGGAGCTCAATTATTTGACATTCAAGTGTCTCATACACTGTTGCACTGCAAAGCCTGAACTGGGATGCACTGTCAATGTTGCACCTAAATGGTAGCAGGCATCAGAAGGCATGCGAGACAAAGAGATGTTTAAGATATGCATTTATGCTGCCATGTCACAGTGAGTGTGCTGGAAGGTTTCAGAAGGTAACCTAATTGGATGCGGCGTGGCATTGTGCCTTTCAATAGAAATGCCCCTTTCTCCCTTGCTGGACTGCTTGTTGGCTTCACCATCAACAACAGAAGGCGACGTTTATTTATATTGTATGTATCTGAATGCACAATTCACTGCATGCGCAATATAGCATAATGCCCACACACAGAATATTCTATTTTTAAAACCAAGCAAAAGGCTACCAGTGTGAAAATCTATATCGTATCAGTGTATTGTATAGGCCGGACAAATGTAAGTCTGTCTCCAGGGTCTGATGGAAAGGGTCGCTATCTAAATGACCTTGGTGTTCCAGCTCTCCAGCAATGCTTCCAGTCCATCTCACTACCTGACTTTGTGCCTAACCGGAATACGGCTGTGTGATTATACACACGTGATACGGTCCTAGAAATGGACTATAAACACCGCACACATAAAGGGCCACATTTAACCAGTGCAATTAGAGCCTTTAAAATGGAATAGGGCAGATTTAAGCGCTGTCTACCGATGAAACATGTGAAGAGTAATTTAAACTGAATTGCGGACATTTTTCAATAATCCTTGGTTCATTGGAAATTGGTCCCACCTGTTAGAAGTGATAGGTCACACTGTCCCTCTGTCCAGCTGTTCTAGGTGAAGCAGCAGGTGTCTGACTGCTGTACTAGCGCCATGTTGGTCTTTGTTTTGTTGTCATGAACTCACTTCAAATACAGTGCATACGCTTTGAATTCCCCCACACCCACACACACACACACACACACAACCCCCAGCCTGCAGTTAGTCATGGATGACACTTTATTTTATCAGTGCTTACCATATAGAATATCTTTGTTGTTTTTACAACATAGTTTCCTCTCAGTGCAACGCTCGCATTTCAGTGTATAGTGGTTGTAGTGCACTCACAATGCGTGACCTCTTCAGACGCTGTTCGCCTTACGCATGCATTAGTGTGGCCTTAAAGGTGGAGTCAGTGATTGGACACTTTTTTTCGTTAAATTAATCTCCTCACATTGCGCTAACTGCTTGTCCCCTGTACGTACGCACAGAACAATATCAGCAAATGGGAACACTCTCTCCCAGCCTGTTGGGTTGGGAGGTCGGGGGGGAGAACCCCATGGCACTGAAGAGTGAGGTATTTTCGTTTAAATATAAACAATCTTTCTCCAGCAATGCTGACTCACCACTTTAGTCTACCACACACCTGTCACTGGATTGACTAAGCAGGAGCTGATGACCTTCCATCAAGGTAATGGCCTATAAACATGTTTGTTGCTGTTCCCACTAATTACAGCGTATTAAAAGAGACATGAATAAAGTGAGGGCCATGTAAAGATTCCAGCTGTGCACACTGCCACAGCTGTTTGCGTCACAACGTGGCATAAAAAGAGATGTTAAGTTGTCGTGGGCAACCTCAGCTCAGTGGGGAAGACTGATATTTATTCGTATAACAGAGAGACATTTGACAAAGCCTCTGATCAAATTAGAGAAACAATTAATGTGGCTTAATCTGATGAGAGAATTCTCCTTGACAACAGACGTCTTTCACTGCTGGAGGCCAGAAGAATGGCAAAATAAAACAAGTTCATTCTTGCAACATACCTGTAATTTATGTTAATTGAATTAACGTTCCTATTGTCAAATCAAGTGAATAGCATTGAATGAATGAATGAATAGTTCTGTTGGGGGGGGAGTAAATGACACGAACTAATGCCCTTGAAAAGGTTATAATTAATAAAGTGATGTGTTATTCCATGCCACAAGGGGTAACAATGAGCAGTAACATCACCAAAGCAAAATTTATATCAGTATAAATTACTATTTTTTTCTTGATATTCTAAAGATTACATTTCTAAGAAAATATGGAGGTTTGCTCTGTAATTTGTTTTATTCAAATCCTATTTGTAGTTGTAGGGTCTGTAGTGATATAAACAAACCCATTCATCTTATTAAGTCAGAAATATGCATGGTAAACTCCCTAAATCAAGAAATATCATCATGTTGCTGACGAAGGGTACACCATTGGAAGCCATTTAAATGCTGATCACATAAGTACTAGCTGTTGCAGGCAACACCATTGTCTCTAAAAGTGGGAGTTCTTTAGCCAATTATAAAAGTAATCAATATCCAGACTGAACATGTGATGCTAAGCTATTTTGATGTGGGCACCACTGATGAGATTTTGGAAAACTTTGTTCTGCACTGTTAGTTTTAGATATTAACATTTCAGGGCTGGGGAAAACATTGTGCTATTGCTCCTTAAAGTATGATTCATTTCATGTGCCTTGGTGAGTGACAGTGGTGTTTTTAGTTATTGTGGGTGTGACCACTTCTCAACAAAGGTGTTTCTAAACACACACCATTGTTTCACCCTTGGGCGATTCTTTGTCATCATTCATCTCCCACAACTTACTTAGACGCCTCCTCCACTGAATAAAATACTTTGGGGCGCATGTACACAAATATATGCTTCCAGTATCTAAGTTATCCTGGTGTGACGAAGTCTAGTTCATTGTTTGATTGTTTACCTGGAACCCTTTGTACATATGAATTTGGGAACTTCAAACAAATATACTAATTTATTGCTCAGCTGGTTTAAATTAAACTTGTTGATTTGTTGTCCGGCATTACCCTTGAAGCCAGCATTACAGAAAGTTTGTTGATATGGCTTAACTCAAAGTGGGGGTTGAGACCCCCCGGGGGGTCGCGAGACACAGAGAATGGGTCACATGAGCATTTTCAAAAATGTAATAAAATAGTATTATAATTAGCATATTTTACCATATTCTATCCATAATTGTTAGCAGTACAGATTATACACTACATTATGTATTCTGTCACTATGTTAAAATACTATCAAATAATATCATGGCTGTTATGTTTCAACAACTTCTGGGGATAGCAGCGGTCGCGTGTCTCTGGCACTGTAATTTTGGGGGTCGCGAGCTGAAAAGTTTAACATTCATGCAAGGCACCATATCCACCAGAAACAGTTAGGTTCAGGTGCCTCATTAGGTGGGACACCTCTTGGTGAGGAGCTAGCAGGATTCGAACCTGCGACTTCTCAATCACTTGCCCCACTCTACCCATTGTACCACTGCCACAGAGTTTTGAGGTTGATGGAAACTTGGGTTTGCTGTTATTAATCTTTAGTGCCTGCTTCTCATCTTCTCAGACATCTTGAGGTGACACACACTCACACACGCACTCGCACACACACACACATGCGCACACACACTCATACACACATGGTTGGGAAGTAACTGATTACATTCATCATTATGTTATAATCATTATGTTTGTTATCAGTTACATGTAACTGATAACAAAACAACAGTAACTGTAATCCATTAAAGCTACCATTCTAAAATAGTGTAATCCGATTATAGGCTATTTTTTTTATTAGATGATTACTTCTAGGACTACTTTCAAATTTAAAATGGTTAAGGCTTGATGGTTGCAGAAGAAAAATTCATAAAACAATCGGCTGTTCTCTTATTGTTACATCAATTGAAATAAAGTCCTACTTTAATCTGATCCCCTGAGCAACACAAACAGTCACAAAAACAGAACAATGTGATGCAACAATGTAGTTAATGGCTTATATAACATAAATTATAATTTTAGTCTGGTACTGTAACGGATAACATTTAAAAAGTAACCTATCCAACCCTGCACACACACACATATACAGTATCTTGACCCATATGCAGCTTTTATTAACAGTTTCTTAGGCTCTTCTTTCTCCAGGGGTTAAAAACCCTTACTATGTTAATAACAGCCCATAAAAATCCCACGCTGTCTTATGAATAAATACAGTCTAGACTATAGATGTTAAATGAATGAGGTTTCTCCTGTGGCTGAAAATTACTGAAAGGATACCTGTACACTGAAACAACTTATTTTACTTGGATTCCAGCACACACATGTCAGGTGTACAAACTGTCACCGCTACAACAGCGGTTTGTTTCTATCGGGTAAAATGCGGCAAGATAGATCATCTTACTGTAATTACAGGTTACAGACCTAATCTGCTAGCAATCTGCCACCCTCTGTTGCAGAACTGTTCCATTGCTCTTTACAGTCTTTGTTTTATTATTGTGCTACAGTGGAATGCTAATTATGATGTTCTGGCAAAAAAATGTTATGTTTGTATATTTACGTACACTTCTCAATTATGTTATAGCACCCCAGAAAGCCATATTTAATCTCCAGATCATTGTTTGTTTATACTGAAATATAACCGTGCATGAAATGGTGGGCTAGTGCAGGAGAAGTGTTATAACCACATGGGATATTCAAGACAAAATACGTTTAAAAAAGCAAGTCTTACAGTTATAAATTGATGAAGTTAAATATGTGTTTACCCTTTAAGTAGTTAGGAATAAGTAAGTATAACTCACTGCTGTATGCCATGGTTGTCATTACACACAGTAGCACATGATAAAAGTCTTTGCCATTGTCAAACATTGCACTTCTTTCTAGATGAGGCGGAATGCAAGTCATCGAGCGTCCATTGAATTGCAGTGGACTTCAAAGAGCAAATTCTGATTCAGGGCTCAAGAAGTTGGTTGTCTAGAGCCCAGCGGCTCAGGTGCACTGGAGAGAGACAATCCCCTCGCCTCAGAGGGGAATAGACCTGTCAACCCTATACAAGAACTAACCAGCGGAACCAGCCAGAGCTTTCACAGTGCAGCTTTCATCCTCCCTGAACCATTCAGTATTACCCTAAGGTGCAGGAGGGTGGAGGAAATTATATATGATTTGATGGATAGATAGATAGATAGATAGATAGATAGATAGATAGATAGATAGATAGATAGATGTGGCACATTCATTCATTTTTTCATTCACCCATCCAATTAGTTTACCATGTGTGGTCACATGAAGGTCAATATAATTGTAGGTTAACCTTCTATTATGTTTGCCTCTTTACAATTACAAATAGCCTGTTTAAATCTTATTTTACCATGCTGATGGGTGAATTACCAAATGCTGCAGTGAGAGCTATCCATGGTGCTGAAATGTGAAGAAAAAAAACATTTTCATTCGCCTTTCATATATATATACGATAGGCAAAATAGACTACTGTTGCCTTTAGGGACATATTAGCCAAAGTTAACGTACAGGCACAAAGTTAAGAAAATATAATCTAGCCTATACTTGACGCCTATAGAAAGAACAAGAATAAATAGACAGACACATTCAAACTCTGTTTGCAAATGCAGTCTACAGACCTATACGGCTGCATTGAGATATGATATATATATATATATATATAAACGAGACTATTTGGAGAGGAGGCGAGGAGGCGGCGTGTTGCTGCCTGGAGGCGCGTGCATGCGGGCTCGCGTATTGGCTGTGCGAGAGCCCAAATGACAGTGGAGCACACGCGCAGCGCGGAGCAGACGGCGGGAAAGAGGATCATTGCCCGACGGACCGTCGCAGCGATCTGTTGAGCAGGAGTCACCCAGGATTCCCTCCTAGATGAAACTCACATTTCCAAGAAAAGGCTCTTGAAATATTGTGGTTTTCTATGTTTTCAAACGATTTCGATTCATGGATTATGTTTCAGTTTTTTGAGAGAAGATGCCTAAACGGGAAAGAAAAGTGAGACAGAGGACTGTGACGAAAACGGGGAATTTAATACACAATCGCATCTTCTAGGATTCGATAAGAAACGCCGTGATCGGTTTAATTTAAAGGGTGCAATAATTCTTTCGATTCAATTTTAGTTTTTTTTTTTTTTTTGTTATTATCCCTTTTTTCAACGATTATATGCAAGATTTTGTGTTGGTGAAAACAACAATTAGGCAATAATCTCTTGTAGTCTACTGATGATTCTCAGAGATGTCAAATGGCATTAGATAGATAGGCTAGATAGGTAGATACATTGAAGCCTGATTATCAAATAGGCTACCGTAGGTAAAAACTTTAGGCTACATATCTGACTGATGCAATAGCCATTGTGTTTACAAAGGCTACAATAATTATTAATCTATGTATAGGCCTAATATGTGTGCTATATTGTTCAGCTAATGCTATGGAAACCAAAAGCAAACAGACAAAAGCGCGCATTCTTTGTTATGCAGCTATATATAGGTAGAACTATTATTAGACCATAATATTTTAATATAGGCCTAAGGAAAGTAACCAAACACAAACAACGCAGGATTTGAACTTTAAGGGAAAATTCCCTTCATTTGCCAGACATAGCCTACTGTCACCAAAGAAGGGACTGTCGCAGAGAATCGATCAGAAAACTCCGGAGAGCTATATGAAGATCACGACCCAGCCGTTGGTTTCCTGCCGCAGAGATGCCAGTGCGTGCTGTCACCACCAGGTTCATGTACAAGGGAATTTGCACTATTCCAGATGTTCTGGCTTACCAGGCCCCAGTTACCCTGCCCGAGGATGAGGTGGAAGGTGAGCCCCCCCCCCTCAACCCCATCCATCCATCCATGCCAGGACTAGTAGAATATTGCACACACATGGCACTAGGGTATTCCCTAATTGTTCACAAATTCACAATACATCACTTACAAATGTCAATATTCCATTAGCTTTAATATGTCCAGAATATCTCAACGTACTGAATATCAATATATTGGTTTTGAATATAGCCTATCCTTGTCAACATCCTACACTGCATGGAAGATCAGGTATAGGTTTATTTAGATACATTTCTGTCTGAATCTTGGAGTGCTTTTAACCCAGTGCTTTCAAAATGTATATACATTTATTTATATTCATCTGCTATTAAATTGTGTAGCTATTATCTCCACAACACAAACAGAAAATGCCTGGTTTTGTGTCAAACACATGGCGTGAAATGTTACAATTCACCCTTAGTCCATAGTTGTAACATAGGCTACTCTGTGGAAAATGTGACATTATGAAAACAATATTATGACATAAACTTTATATTGAAGGATTACTATTCAACAGTTAAATGCTTTAACATAATTGGTGTGTAAGAGTACATAATACATATTATTAATTACTAATAGCTTAATAACAGCTAAATAACACCTTAAGATGAACTAGCTTCTCTTACTGGTAACAATAGGAGAGTATTAGTAGTAACGATTTAGGTCAAAATTATCTATATAGACACACAGTATACGTGATGTAAGTTTGATGAGCTTTAAATTCAAAGCAGGCAATGCTATCACTAAAATGTATTATTAATAATAATAATAATAATAATAAAAATATGAATAATAATAAAAATAATGTTTTCCCTCTAAAATGGTCTGTGTTTACCACAGGGTGCTATTACTTCATGTACAATAAATGACTTATTTGCATGTGCAGAGTGAATCAGGTGATTCGTAATTCGAGAAAATAAAGTGTTACAACTGACCCATGTTACAACTATACTTTACAGTATTCAAAAAAGTAATTTGTAGGAATTAGGCTTAGTAGGATTACTTAGTTATGTCAACAAGTTACACTCAACTGAACTCAACTGTTAAATATTTCAACTGTTATTAAGATGGCAATAACCCATGTGCAACATGATTGTATTAGGCATGTCCAAAATCATCTGGTCATCTGGTCAACTTCAATCTCAATTTCTGTTTAAATCTATTTGGAATAGGCTACTGTTAAACAAATCTATATTTACAACTAGGATAACATCCTCTCTATCTTTTATTTTGTCCTAAAATACATTTACACATTAGTGTCAAAAAAAGCCTTTGCTAACATTTATGGTTATTAACTGGCTTTATCAATGACCTTTATTTGGAGTTAACTAGGCTGCAGTCTTGGGAATTTACATTAAAAACCAAGAACACATTGAGCCTTTGGTCTCATGAATGCATTCCAAATATATTCCCTAGAGATCAACATACCGTTTGCAAAATGAGAAAAGATGAGGGGCTTAATCACAATGCAGTTTAAGGCTGTATTGTCTTTCTATAATTGAACTACAGTATACTGTATTAATTCTAGTCTAAAGTGTGCATTGGCAATGTTGAAATTATTGAGTTGTTGCAGAAGCTCTGTAACAGAGATGCAGCAGGCTAATCCCAATGCAATAGGCCAGAGTTCTTCAACACTTTTCGGGCCAAGGCTGATAAAAACAAGGCACAATAACATACGCCTATAGTATAAAATAGTTGCCGGGCCAACAATAATGTATAGGGCAGCCACTAACTAATCCATTAAAATAATTATTGACAGATGCACTGTATACTTATAGCACAGGTTGTATTTGCGTTCATGTATATTTTCTGACATTCTGAATTTAATTATTTTGAAATTAAATTTGGGATCAAATAATATGGAGGACCCCCTGCAGGACCTCTGAGGACCCCCTAGGGGTCCCGGACCCCCTGCTGAAGACCTCTGCAATAGACGGCTGCTACAAATGGAGGCCTTGTGTTAACAGCCTCTCCTCACATGAGAAGGTCCAGCTGGTAGCAATTTGGACCCAGCAGACTACAATGGCCAGATAACCTTTACATTCAGTGGCTTAAAGTATTTTATGCTAAGGAATTTAAATTTGCCATTCTTCTGTAGTCTTCTAGGTTAAACCAGGGAGCTAAAGTGAGCTATATAATTTGGCCATTGAAAACGATCTGCTTTGACAACAAAATGTAATTGCAAGGCTGGGAAAAAGAACAAATGGACAGACTGTCCCTGGTTTTTGGAGACCGTGCCAAGCGTGTAGGCCTACAGTATAGCCTTTACAGATGTTTTCGCATTTGAGATGACTAGCTGAAGGATATATTACGTATTCGGGCCACAACAACTCAGTAATTTTTGATCACTCAGAAACTCCACCAGCACAGCCAGGAGTTATACTTACTGCTCATGAGCCATCTGTTGATTGCTTTTGAGAGCAAGAGCAAGAGAGCGAGAGAGAAAACAGTATTACTTACAATAGCACCAGTAGGGGAACAGTCTTGAGAATAACTGCATATTAGCATTGCATGCAAGCCTATACTTTAGCACTCTCTACCAATAAAACACAAGGACAATGATGCACTTTTAGTTCTCCTTACCAATGGAACCCAGTTTATCCATCAACCTTCTTCAACCAAAGGTGGTTATGATCTTTCAAGCTTGTCTCATGTTTAGAGGCACGCTATAAATTCTTGAGGAATGTTAATGCTTAATTAACCAGATCATAACACCTTACTGTAAGTTAATGTGTAAATCAATTGTGCATGGCAGTCTAACAACACTAAACATTATAGTATAATTGTGATAAAAAATGACCTTGAGTGGGCAATAGCATGCTCCTTGTAGAATAGCAAACATTCTACGAAATTCTACTAAAACACTATGAAAGAATAAAAAGTATGACTGCAATGGGTAAGACTCACAATTTTTTTTTATCAAGTGAGTTTTCTTTTACTGCTAAATTAAAATATTGTGGGTTTAAATATTAGTATTCTGAAGATACTGATGAAAAATAATATGTAGAAACTTAAACTGATCAATAATATTGTTTAACTATAAACATCTATCTAATAAGATAATTTATTTAATGCATGCACGCCGTAGAGCAGGGGTAGGGAACCCTGGTCCTGGAGAGCCACAGTCCTGCATGTTTTAGATGTCTCCCTGCTCCAACACACCTGATTCAACTTAGTGGGTCGTTATCAGGCTTCTAACACACACACTTCTAATTTTGTTCATTAGAATCAGGTGTGTTGGAGCAGGGAGACATCTAAAACATGCAGGGCTGCGGCTCTCCAGGACCGGGGTTCCCTACCCCTGCCGTAGAGTGACAAAGAGCGAGAACATAATGAATAATTATGAGCCCATAAACCAACAGATGATATTGTACACATGCTGAAGTAGATAAGTGTGGCCACGCCCGACAGCGCTGGCTTTCCCCATTTCCGTCTTGGTTTGAGGTCAACTACTACCCGTCCCGCTTCCTCCACGCATTCCCGACAGAGGCTGTGAGACGCCGTATTTATAGATCACAGTATGTACAGAATCCCCCAGACACCATCACACACTGCAGTGTGTTTCCAACAGTACATCTCCTCTCCACTCTGTATGCAAAGCTGTCTGCAGCCTCTGTTCCAAATGCAGATGCTTTGAGGGGAATGCGGGGGATGGGATGGTGGGGGGGCATTGAAAATAGATGAGAGCAGGGTGCAGAGAGAGTGTGTGCTGGCAACTTGTGTGGCTCCGCGGTTCTGAACTTTTGTTTGTTTTCATAAGATAATATTCCCGGGTGTTATGGAAATATGTTACACTGCATATAGCAAAGTAATATTATACTTGATGCTGTATGACAGCGGTGTCTATTTTACTCTCTCTTGTTTAGTCCTTCAACGCCCAAAAGTTTTCTTCTGCGATTGACATTGAGAGGAGATTGTTACAGTGTGTTGTGTTGTGTTGTTTTATGCTGTGTTAGGCTGTGTTACGCTGTGTTGTGTAGTGTATCTGATTCTTTCATGTTTCATTCTTACATGTTTCTGTGAGTGACATTTATTCATGCAGTTTGCAAGCGAAGCCACATAACTCAATCAAAATGAAATTGATTTACAATACAAATACAATTTAGTGACAATCTTTACTGATTATATTATGAGAGATTATAGGGCAGGAAGTCTGCACATATTAGATAAACAAATCCCAAGGGATATATTGCATATATCACCAAATACTGTATCTACTCGTATTCCGCTAGCATACCAACTTCTTGTCCGTGTTGAAAATAAATCCAATATTTCGACACATTCCTGGCTCCGTAAAAAGGAATATAAACAAAGTGATGAACACAGCTCACAACAACAAAGCCGTAGTCCTGCCAGACTACTACGCTTGGCTTCACAATGCGATTTGATGTGTGAGGGGACGTTGTGGAGGGATATTGCTTTGATTTGAGCTCAAAGTTAGCAAGCGTTCTCGAGAATGACTGATCCTGCCTTTAATTCATCAGCTGGACCTGATCAAGGAAGTTCCATAGCATATAGTAATAATGTCAAATGCTGTTTTAGCTGTTAGGGGGGATATCTGACATACCTTTAAAAAATGTCAAATAAAAAATTCAAATGAAAGAAATTGATATCTGAAAGCACTGAATTATAACTTATGTAATATGCTCAACCTGTGGTATTGTATAAAACAAGAGAAACGTAGATCCATTGACACATAATCATGGTCATATAGCATTCAAGACTATTCAGGACGACTTATTTTATTAGCCACCTCATATCACATCAATGTCATTCTAATGCTCGGATATATCACCAGGTTGAGATAATGTAAGAGTGCTGGCAGTATCTACAACGTTTACTCTTATTAAACACATTGGTCAGATAGAATATGGGATTTGAGGCAGCAATCAGCACTTAATTGTGAGTTGATCTATATCAAACCTGATGGAATACCTGACTGACTCATTCTATGAACCCGCAGGATCACAAAGAAGGGGATCTATAATAGACTATAGAGAGCATAAGTCTCTTCTGCATTATGGGACCGTAGTTTGGAAAAAAAATTACTATGCTTGTCTATGGTGAGAATAACATAATTTTTTGATCCCATTTAAATTGTGACGCGAAGTACACATATGATGTTTTGTTCAAGTCAACAACATTGCAGTTTGTTGTGAAACTATGAAGTAATCTTTAGTTTTGTGTGTAACTGCTCAGTAAACAGCTTTTGTCTTGCACAAGGCACGTCACCAATGCTTTCTTCAACTTGTGGATTGTGGCGCGAAAACGTCATGACACTAATTACACATTTTCACAGTCTTATACTTCAACAAATGCACGACAAACTGAAACTTTATTGACTCGATAAATAGTCAAACATAATATGTGTTCTTTATTTCTATCACAAAGAAAACGGGATCTAAACATTATTTTATTCTCGCCGTTGACTACATACATATTTTTTTTTTACTTAGGTCCTATAATGCGGAAGTGACTTAGTATTCTATCAGAACCAAACGTGTGATGTCTCACACATTTGGTTCTGATAGAACGCTTTGAAACTGAGGTTTGGGCACTAGCTTAACTGGAAATACCTGTATGTTTGCAACATATAGCCTATACTGACCAGGTTAGGTGATATATTGGTGAAGCAGCCAGTGGTCAATTTAATGCATCATAAAGTGCGTCTATATGACTTTCTGCCACTAGATGTCATACTAGAGCACCAGCATCTCAGACACAAACAAATGCTTTGTTGGCCACACACACACACAATTACACGCACACACATGCGTGCGCACACACACACACACACACACACACACATGCATTAACATGTTCTTGTGGCTGGATTTGCTATGAAAAGAAAAAACAGTGGAGCTCTGCTCAGGACTAAATTACTCCACTATATCTTTACAATGAAAATAGGTATAGTTTGCTGCTGTATTAATGTTTAAAATATTGTTATCGAGCACCTATAAGTTATTCCATGTTGTCTTCAACACCTGGGTGGACTGAATCCACGTTTCACCGAGATGAGCAATATACAGTGGGACAAAAGGCAACAAGCGATTATAGACACAAACTTAAGCCAGATCATCTAAAACAATCCTGAATCGCAGCTTTCATTTGGGAGCCCACTTTCTAACCTGTCAATTTTGTTTGACATCATGCATGGGAAAGCTGATGAAATAGTCAAGTTTAAATGTGTCTTCATTCAGGGCACTTTCCTAGAGCCATCAGTGTAAGTGAGCCAGTATTATACAGTACAATACAAATGCATTTCCAAGTTCTAAGTTTAGGTTCATCGTGGGCTAAGTGCTTTAGGAGATGGCATGAGGACCCTACATGCATAATAACTAATAGATGCATGCATATGAAAGACCAGCATCAATGATAATCTATTCATGTTAGGCTGCCCGAAGTTGTACTGTAATCCAGTACATGGAACCAAACTTTAAAAGTATTTAATGGATTCAACATTTTGGTATAAAAAAAAGAAAAAATATATTTTTTCAACATCAAAGGTGTGGAGTAAATAAACAGGAGTAAAGAAAAACACACTGACAGGTCTAGTCTGGTGCTACTGCATTATTCAGTCGGACATTGCTTTTCCTAATTAGCCTTAAAAAAAACTAGAGCTGTTCAGCCTGCCCACGCAGGTGCTGTTTGTTCCATTGTTGGTTCACAGTTGACCAGGCGACGTTAGACTCGGCCCCGTGTGTCTAGGACTACACGGAGCCTTTCCAATCTGCTAGCCCCAACGTGTTATTTATTATTGAATGAGAATTAGCCCATCAGGAAGGCGAAGATGAAGTCCATTCTCTGTCTCTGTGGTTGGTGCTGGCAGCAGCACAGCAGTTTGGCAGAGCCTCTGAGGCCGGCAGCACAATGGCCCCCTGAATGACGAGGCCCCCACATCCACCCAGGTCCAATGCAACGAGCCCAGCCCAGTCTTCAGTAGCATAGACACACACACACACATGCACGCACACACACACACGCGTGTACAAACACACACGCACACACGCTCGCACACACATGAAGGCACACGCACGCACACACACGCGTGTACAAACACACACGCGCACACACAAGCACACCGACACATACACACATGCGCTTCCTCCAGTACAACACATAACGTACATTTACACTCATACACACACACGCACACACACGCGTCCTCCAGTAGCATACACATGCACACACACACGCGTCCTCCAGTAGCATACACACAACGTACATTAACACTCACACATACACACACACACACACGCACATGCACACACACTCACACGCGTCCACAGTAGCATACGCACAACGTACATTAACACTCACACACACATGCACACACACACGCACACACACACGCACACACACCTGCCTTGGGGAGGCAGGGCAAGAGAAAAGCCCACCACACACAGGGCAGATTGGCAGTTACTCCCTGCAGACCGTTTCACAGACACTGCATACAACCAGGGCCAGGCAACACTGGCCACTGTAACAGATACCTCCGGTGGGAGGAAATGAATCATACATTATCCAATCCAATCTAGTTATTTACACAAAGATGAAAAGGCGGGTGTCATCATTATCATCATCATCATAGATAGGGACTCCATAAGTGACAAGGTGACAATGCAAAGGCAATTTGACAGAAAGCAGCCCAATAAAATGTCCATAAAACTACGCGTGTCTTGAAATGAATGCACAGAAGACACCAACTGAACACTGGTTGCCCTCTTTTAGTTCTGGTCTGTTGAGAGCTTTCTGTAGCATCTACAAGCAAACTGTTTGCTGCATATTAACCCACGCAAAAACAGAGTTTGGTAAACACCATACTGTTTCTGCACACTCAGCTTTAACATTTCTCAACTGAAAATCATGTCAGCCAAAAAATTTCCAGGCAATTGGACTAACTTTTATTATTAATCAGAAAAACATAACATAATTCTCAAAAATGTACCTTTAACACATACTAATGTACAGACTTGAATCTCATGATTCATGAGCTTTGCTTTGCTCTGCCAAGATTTAAGATAGAAATGAGTGTACCCCCATTACCTGGGGCTCGCTGGCAGGAGGCCACTAGCAACAATAACACACTATTTAGTGCAGTAGATATAAGGTTATCTCCTTGTGAGTAGAGTGTAAACGTTTGTGCAAAAACATGTTTTGTAGTTTCAACTAGGTTACAAGTTACAATAAGTACAAGTACAAGTAATTCACCTTAGTCAGGTATAAAGCTGAATAAATGAACCTAAACTTTTATCAAAGCAAGGCAAATAAAGATGTTATGTTACAGTCTTCATTTATACCTTCTAAAATAAAATGTAGGCTACTGTATTGTAAGTACAATGGGAAACACAGTTGCTGGCAGACTTAAACAAAACAAATAGTAATGACAATGTTGATGGAGGGTATGATTTAGTCACTTAACAACACTGTAGTAAATGCTTCAAATATGATACGATAAATTATATTCTCCAAACTCAGCAAGCAGCCAATGGACATTTGGCCAGAATGTGATTGACAGGCAATCTGACTAATCAGAAGTCTGAAATGTTGCAATGCGCCGCACTGTGTCGGATAAACAACTGTATGAGACTGTGTATCAAGTTAAGCTTGCAAACTGATCTGTTGTCGGCTGCACACCAGCATGCATTGTGGCATTAACCCCCAGCCTCATAAAACGAAATAAAATAACTTCATGACATGACATTACTGGTTTCCAGAAACCCAGTAAGCCTACGTAGCTTTAACTTTTGATCAATAACCTATTTGGTATTTTCACGTGAGCAAGTCACATAAAATGCATTCAGCCCTCAAGGAACTGTGTCAGCATGTGGAAAAGGGGGCATAATTTGCCCCCCTTAAGTATCCATGTTCACATCAAACAGAAAGAGCGGCGTTATACTTCCTTTGATGCACCCTGCACTTGTTACCACTTCAAACAGAATACTGCGTGCACGATGGTGATGAGGGGATACGAGCCTAACGGCAAGCTGTTTACGTTTGGCTGAGTCTGCAGCTTATCGGAATAATGCAGATACCAGATAAGGAGACGTGTCACTTGTACAGTTTTGAATGGAGCTCTATGGGGGAATTCTGAAACGGCAAATATGGCAGTTGGAGGAGGAATCCAAATAAGAACACAACATAATCCAAAAGAGACAATCGTCTGCTTTATAACTGCCAAGCATTAACCTATTTAGCCAATCGTGTGGTTGCATTGACGTAAGCCACCTGCCTATACCGTCTTCCTAAATAACTGCCCGGAGCGTTTCAACATGGCTGCCGATTCCGAATGGCGAGCCTTGCCTAGAAGGACTTTGCTTATACCTCCATCCCTCAGCATCTCATCTGAGCTTCTTCCCTTTCCCACCAACAGAGATCCGGGAGGCGTTCAAAGTGTTTGATCGGGACGGCAACGGGTTCATCTCCAAGCAGGAGTTGGGCGTGGCCATGCGTTCACTGGGCTACATGCCCAATGAGGTGGAGCTGGAGGTGATCATCCAGAGACTTGACATGGATGGTGGGTCTGTAATGTGTAGCTTCTGCATGATCTGTACATCTTATGTATCCTAGCTTGTGCATGCAATGTCTGCAAACAATGCACACCTACAACATCTTTTTAATAGTTTTATATTAGCATATGATGATTTTTGTTTGTTTTTTAAAAACTGCATTGTACCTTATTTTAATGTGTAGTTTCTTGTCATTTTATTGAGTTGAAAAGCACTTCATGACGTGCCACAGAAATGGCGTTATTTGATTGGCTGCAATGGTTTGGGCAGTGCTGTACAGATACCATTTTTTTCTACGGAGACACGAATCTTTTTTCTACGGAGACACAAATCTTTTTTCTACGGAGACACGAATCTTTT